>QAXH01000725.1:1423-13860 GCA_004335635.1 Chloromonas sp. AAM2 | reverse complement strand
GACTGGGCATGTACCATGTGGGACAAGGGGGGGACCAGGTGGGGCAAGGCGAAAAGGTTGACTTACAGCAGAATAGCTTGTTACGGAGTTGCTGCGGATCAGTGGATGCATTCCATTATGTGATGCATCCGTCTGTGATGTGCTTGATATCGCGCACTGTATGTGCAGGTTGGCAGCTTCCCCAACTGGGACGTGTGGGCGGAGTGGAACGGGCGGTACCGCGACGACATGAGGAGGTTCATCAAGGGGGACCCAGGTCAGTGGGTGGGAGGGGAACGTGGCGTCGGGTAGCCGGAAGCCGCAACCTGGGCATCTGTGAACAAACAGGCAGAACTCTGTCAAGGGTCATTTAAAGGCGCAGGCGATGCAGTGTGCGGGTGGGCGAGTGAGGATATTGGGTCCACATTTGTTCTGTCTACCTCTCGGGCGGCGGAGCTTGAGCTTTGTGAGCCAGCAAGAAAGACGCTGGCATGATGACGTTGCAACCTGGAGGACCGTGGACACCGAGGCAATATGCCTGAACACGCACGCTGGGGGTGCAGGCGATTGTGTATGTGGGCGGGCAAGTGGCGGCTCGGGCCACTACTTGCTGCCGTGTCTAACCCCGCGGGTGGTCGGCAGATACTGAGCAGCTGCTGTGTGCACCAGCAAGCAGCGTCCAGGAATGATTGCTCATGTTACGGAGCAGTGCCTCATGCACGATGCGCATGTGTGTAGCACGGCTGACACTTCTCCAGGTGCAGGGCGTGTGACCTGCACTGGCATGGGTCTGCAGTACGGCAGCACCTGCCGTCACATGGGTGATTGTGAACACTAGACACGGCATGCCTCGTTACAGCTCGCTCCCTCATCGTTGTTGCTCTGCACAGGCATGAAAGGTGCCATGGCCACGCGTCTGTGTGGCAGCGCCGACCTCTACCAGACTAACAACAGAAAGCCCTACCACTCCATCAACTTCATCATTGCGCATGACGGCTTCAGCCTCTATGACCTAGTGGTGAGACCCAGTGCTGGCCATGGCACACGCTGCTGCTGCAAAACCAGTTCTCCTAAGACAGATTGTGCTGGTCAGTGTGTATAGTACTGTCATGATCAGCAGCAACCTGAGATGGAGCGCACATCTGTACATCATCTAGCCCACAGGTCTGTGTCCCACGTGCGCGCCTCTCTTCAGGCCTACAACGGAAAGCACAACGATGCGAACGGCGAGGGCAACAGGGACGGCACCAACGACAACTTCAGTTGGAACTGCGGCGCTGAGGGGCCCACCGACAACCCCGGCATCAACGCGCTGCGCCAGAGGCAAATGCGCAACTTCATGCTCATCCTCATGCTGTCAGCGGGCACGCCCATGATCGTCATGGGTGAGACGAGCCAACAGGCCATGTATTGACAGTGATTGCATACATCACAAGGACAGACTGGGGTTCACGCCCCCCCTGGTGAGGCTGACCATTGGAAGGCATGCAACCAGCAAACGCACCAACTCGCGCCTTCTTCACTTGTGTTCACTTTATGTTCATGCCTGTCTTTTCAATAAGCTATGTGGAACCTTGAAGCAATGCACCCAGTCTGTGTTTGAAACGACTTGAAACGCCTTGCAAGGTTACAAATACTGCACATGGCCACATCACAGGTCACATTGATTGGCTTGTGGGGGGCACTTCTTGCACTGTTCTTGTCCCTGTCCCCGAGTGACAGCTGGTCGTTGTGACAGATGATTGCATTGACGCGGCCCCTCATCCCCGCTTGCTGCCGCGTGCAGGCGATGAAACTGCGGCCACGCACAACGGCAACAACAACTTCTACGGCCATGACACGGACTGGACCCAGCAGCAGTGGAAGCTCAGCGAGGACCAGGAGAACTTCAAGCAGTTCACCAGCCAGCTGATTCACTTCAGGCACCAACACCCCGCACTCGGCCGCGCAGACTTCATGGGGTGAGGCAGGGCGTAGGGCAACGCCCAGCATTCACCGCCCTTGCGTGTTAGTGATTCCCTGACGACTGCGGGCAGTGCCATGGCACCGCATGACACAGGTGGTGTCTCTGTTTCCCATCATGCGTGCACCTCAGTCACATTGACGGGCGGCGCGGTGGGCTTGAATGGGCACTTGAATGGGCATCAGACACGACAGATTGTGGCAAGGCAGACCATGTGCTTTTCATGTCTTTTGTTTGCCTTCAGGCCGGGCGACATCACATGGCACGAGACCAACTGGGACAACACAGAAAGCCGTTTCTTGGCCTTCACACTTCACGACAAGGAAGCAGGCAACGACCTGTACGCAGCCTTCAATGCACACACCTTTGCGGTGAGCGGTTGGTTTAAGAGCAACACCTGTGGGTTCCATACGTTTGACCCCAGGCCTATTTGAGCATCAACTCGAGTTCTGGTGATTGAACCATAAGGGATAGACATGTGAGTACAAGCAACACGTCTGTGGGATGGCATGCAGAGGATCAGCTTCAAGCCGGCGCCTGGATTGGTTGTGGCAGGCATGGCCTTGCACGTGCAGCATCTGCACATGTGCCAGAGACTAATTTTCCAGGTCAGGCTCGTGCGATGTCAGTGTGTTTTGCACCTGGCCATTGATGTCTGCAGGTGAACGTTGCGCTGCCCCCGCCGCCGGGCGGCAAGCGCTGGTGCCGTGTGGTGGACACCAACCTGCCCCCGCCCAAGGACTTCACACCAGGCGGCAACAGGGGCGTGGAGGCTACCTACGGCGTGCAGGCATTCTCCAGCATCCTGCTGATCGCCAAAGCGGACTAGGCTACCCCACCAAGCGGTGTAGCAAGCATGACGAACAGCAGTGGCATGCTGGGCTGTATTCAACGCAAGCACAGGACCTGGGCTTGTGAGCGTGCTTTAGCTGAGTGATTTGTTACTGGCATTGAGCATGGGCTTCTGCACCACCCTCAACCGATGGGTTGGTATGGATACAGAGAGACGCATGAGAGAGACTCGGTTCAGGTCGGATTGACATTTTTCCAGGGCAGGGGGTAGCCACAGGCACGTCGAGCGGATGGGGCGCGAGTGACCCGTAGACTGCTGCTCGCCACACTTGGCAAGCCTGCAATGGGCTGTGACAACATGCAAATGTGTATAATCAACAACGCAAGAATGATCACTTATTTCAAGAGGCTTGCGCCGTACGGAGCACCACACCAGGCCACATATCTTAACAATTGGTCGGAAATGACTTTGCGAAAAGTGCCTGGTGTGTCTCATATTCTTGGTTTGTCGCTTTGTGTGTATATGAGCAGACGCCAACGCAATTGCTTTTGAGAGTTGCAATATCTACATCAGGCTAGCAGGTACAAAAAAAGAAGTTTGCCAGTTCTGGGACAATCCTCGTGTGACTCTCAGTTCTGGGGCAGTTGGTGTGTGACTCCTCCTCGTGTGTTCTGCAACCGCGAAGTCCTCATGTATTGAATCTGAATTGAATTGTAACCATTGATTCTTACGTACTTGAAATCCGGTGACCTCATGACATTCTTATAGCTTGGCATCAGGCCAATCAACTCCTTCGGCATTATGATGCTTTCCCACCAGGCAATCCTTACAAGCTCTGCAGCACCTGAACTCAGACGCAAACATGGAAATATATCCTCAACTAAGTAAGGGTTGTCAAACACTGAACACTGGTTACATCTCACATGTCAAGGCACTTACAAAGGTACCTGCTCAGGTGCCTAAAAAGGCACTTTGCCAACCTCGCACATCCCACAGTCAATATGCTGCAGTCGATGTAGGCTACACTTGAGTTGTTGAACGAGCGGCCATTGGAAAGACCGTTATAAGAGAACCCTGACTGAGAGCCAGTGCATCATTCCTGCTTCTGAGAAAAAGTTGGAGGCGGTCATGCGGTTGTTGAAGCCGGTGAGCTCAGCTGTCCACACCTTCTTGCCCGGGTGAGGACACTTCATGTGCTCGCAGTACATGCGCTTCACGTCTCCGGTACTTTTGTAAGCGAGTGCGGTCAGAACAAGCAGAAGTTGCTACTGCCGGAGCGACCTGACTTGTTGCCCTTGCCATCCGTGCCAATGGTGCCTGCGCAATCATTACGAATGCAACAGCAACGCAGAACTCTGTGAGCTCGCGCTGTTGAATATGTAAGTGCGAAGTGCGAATATGAATAGTGAAGAGATCACATGTGTGCATGTAATGTTGGCATACCTGTGACACACACACACACACACACACACACACACATATTTCATTCATTGCATGGCTTATCATGGTTCAACCCACGGTACCGCAAGACCAACCAACTAGGCGCTCAGCAGCAGCCAACACCACCACCCAAAACAAAGCATGGAACAGTGGGCGCGACAGTGCCCACACCACACACACACGGACTCCGCTTTTTACACCACGCAGAACCTTGCCACCCACCCCCACTCAACTCACCTCCTGTGGAGCCACCCTTGCTCCACGCCCCGCTGCGACGCAGGTCAAAGCGAAAGCTAAGGGCCGTCTTGTGGTTGACGATGATGGGAACGCCAACCAGCGCCACCGCTGACATGAGCAGCGCACTTATGCAGCCCTTGATGTCTTGCTGGCCAAGATCGCAGGTAAATGGGGGCGCCTGCGGTTCATGCGGTAGCAGGCGACCCCATGGGCACCATTGCCTGGCGACAACACTGGCCGCAGTGATGTCGTGCCCTTGATGCAGGCAAGGCGGTTAATGTGGTGGTCGTGTACTGACTCCTGTAGCTGCTTGTTGTCGGTTTCAAGCTCGTAGGCATAAGAATCTGGTGGCAACTCGTATCGCCACTGATGACGCCTGAGGGGAGCAGGTACACCAGCGCTGGCGACCCGTTCCACGAGCTGTTGTTGAAAGGCTGCAGCAGCGCCTGCTCTCCCAGTGTGCAATTGAGCACCACCGACCGGGGTGCACGCGGGTCACGCGGCGAACCCTGGCTTGGGTGTGAGCACGAAATAGCGACCACCATCAACACCTAGGTAGCAGGCACGCCGCAGCAAACAATTCATACACCATGTCATCACCTGGCAGTGCAACAAACTGTGTCAACCGCACACACCACAGTATACCCAATCACATTTTGCAACTACAACACCGCGCGCACCACGGTTTACATCATGCATTGGCGCTGACCGAGCCTCGCCTTACACCAGGCCATGGAGCCTCGAGATAAATGAAGACCATTTGTAAAGGGAATGCCGAGTGATCATGATTGGCCGGTCTCCTCGGAGCCACAATGCCTTATGCGCAGCTTGCGCATGTCACGTGCCTGTGCCTTGAATGATTTCTCATCTCTCATGCGCCCCCATCCTATGATTTGCGCCCCTGCCAACGGTGCCCCAGTTTCAACGAATCAATTGAGCTGTCGGAGACACACAATTGATCTGCAATTGAGCTGTCAGAGATCCCAGTTGATCTACATTTGAGCTGTCGGAGATTTGGTCGCCACACCAGGCCACCAGCTTTGCAATTCCATGCGTGATGAAAATTGCCGTTTATTCACGTCCTTGGTAGTGACAGATAGAAAAACAAATTTTGCAAGTTCTGGGACAATTTTGGAGGTGGCACCGTGATGAGGCTGTTAGTTGTCTGTGAGACTCCTACAAACTCCACACTGTAGCAAATCACATTTTGCACTACAACATCCATCACCAACACTGGTTCCTGGCGGTATTCCAAGAATTGTCCCAGAACTGCAAACTTGTTTTTTTAGAAAACAGTTAGACTGAAGCATGTATTTGTTGAAGCGTGAATCAGATCCACTAACAAGCATCACAAAGAAACACAAGGACGCCAGTTGGCGTTTGGAAAAAGGCCCAGCAGTCAAGCTATCTGCGAGCAGATTTTGCAGCCACACAGCTCCTGCTGAACTGTCATGCACTCTAGTGCAGGCACGTACAGGCCTTCTGTCAGTAGTCCTGCATGGCAAATTGCCGGTCGCGCTTGCAGCTCTTCCTTGCCTGCGAGTGTCTTCTCAAGGCCCAGCTTCTCCTGCTCGCTGCGCTGCCAGGAAGAGAAGGACCTGATAGTCTGCCATAAACATTGCATCAGGCTGCAAAGATGATCCACTTTGAGTAAAGGGTGGGTCTGAAGCCTGTGAGTGGTGTGTTACGAGTCCCGCCCAGTCGTGTTGACACTCAGTGTTGTTGACAGTTGTGTAACCTCGCCCCACCCCGCTGAGCCGCAGTATACTGTAATTTCTAAAACTTGTTATCAGGCTAGCAGGTCCGCATAGGCCATGTGTAAAGGGGATTGAGAGAGCCTACTTTCATAACCACAGAGCGTAATACAGAACCGCAATTCGTCACTTGAATGAGTGATCGGGATGCCTTCCTGGGGTCTCTTAATGGAAATCAATCTGAAAAAGACATGGATACAAAAATTGTCAAATGCCCCAGTCCAGCGATGTCAGTCAGCGCCGGCAGACGTCGCTTGCAGTGCATTGTACCTCGACCCAAAGCAATTGGACACGGAAATGGATCGAAAATCTCAGACTTCCCAGTCCAACGAATCAATTGAGCTGCAAAAGACAACCCAGCACAGCAAAGGTGTACAGGACCTCGTTACACAAGCGCAAGGCTTCCGTGCGTACAAAACAAGATGTGGACTGTCAATGCTGGGTTGTTGCGGGCTGGTGGTTGATCTGGGCATGGCTTGGGCTGGCCATGGGCCACGTTCACCAAGCGCAATGACCCATAGTGGCCGAGCAAGTTTAAAGGCCAGACCGACGGAGGCAGAGACGGCAGACGCCCAGTGTAGCAATTGGGTCAGGTCAGGTCATCCAAACTAGTCAGCTGCCATGCTCCGCCCTGAACGCCGATGCGATACAACCCATACAACCCATGCTGGAAGCTCCACAAGCTTGATGATTAAAAGGAACTCGGCATCAACTGGTGAAGGGGCGCTGGTATGATGAGAAACCACACCAGCACAGCAGTGGTTGGTTCCGTCTCATCCCGCAACCTTCTTCATTTTCTTATTGATTTCGTGGGCCACGTTGAAGATGCCCATGGTGGGCTGACTGCACACGGCGCACTTTGAAGACTTTGCATTGCTCCTACATGGCAGAGCAGGGCAGGGGTGGGACTGTCGCTGTAACCGTCCATGCAACTGAACAACGGTGAACACATCCATCAGCCCCTGAACTAACGGTCACAACAACTAAGCAGCGTTTGCATTGCAGAACATGCAAATCTGACTCAACTGATGGCAACAGCAACTAGGGAGTGGATCGGCACGGCCTGCCGCGCCTGTAAGAGACGGCGCTGTTGTATCCAATAGGGTCCATGTCATGATGGTTCCAGTGTGCTCACGTTTGGAAGCCAAGTCATGGGCTGAAGCCGCTTCACAGCTGTAGCCGCACACAGTCACAGTCACACCACTAGAAACCGCAATGCAACCGACCATCACAAGCAACTCACTTGAGTGCGCATGCCTCGCAGAAGTAGTGCTTACACCTCGTGACCACCGGGTTCTTGGCCTCGCTCCAGGGCTTGCGGCAGATGTAGCAGGCGAAGGGCAGGTCGTCCTCCGGCTCCTGTCCCTGCTGCTCCTTCTCCTCCCCGTCACTGTTCACGCCGCGCTCCATGGCCTTCATCTTCTCGTCCAGCTTGCGCTTCTGTTCCAACTCCCAGTCCTGTGCACATCACATGAAGGTGGGGTCAGTGAAATGTGCACAGCAGAGCCCTGACTTGAACCATGATATGGCAATGGTGATGATGCTGATTACTCCTTGTACTGCCCAACTCTGACACCTGCAAGAGAGGTGGACGATTTGGATCAGTGACTCCTATGAGCTCCACTCACAGGCGTGCTGCCGTGCTGTTTTTACCCCCCGTGCGCTGGTGGCGATGGCAAGTGGTTTCTAGTTGATCTCTCCGCTTTTACAGGTACATACATTACCAGAGCATGAGAGCGTTACCACAATCTCAATCATCTCCGACAGCTCAATTGATTCGTTGAAACTGCAATAGAGCAACGTGCTGCAATAGAGCAGCGTGCTGCCAGCCCTGGGTGAATTTACTTCCATGAGCTTTACACTCAAAGCCCGCTTCCTGATGCTGCAGCAAACCGTTTCTGGCGAAATTCCGTTCCTCAGTATTGGTGTTGGTTGACTGGGCCATCACCCAAAACTAGTGCCATGTCTGCGCCCGCACCGCAGCCCCTGCTCCAGTACCCCTACTCCATGCCCCTGCAACCCGCCCCCGCGCTCACTGCCTATTCACAGTCACCATGCCAACCGCACACCCTGTACACACACATGCCCAGCCGGCCAGCCCTGAACCACAACCCTGGTGCTGCCACCTGAGCTGTCCCTGCCATTAGCTGTTCGTGCCTTCAGCTGCTGTGTACTCAGCTGTTCATGCGATTAGCTCTTTGCACCTGCACCTGTTCGTGCCACTAGGTGTTTGCACCTGTAGATGTTTGCACCTGCACCTGTTCGTGCCACTAGGTGTTTGCACCTGTAGGTTTTCGTGTCCTCAGCTGTTCATGCGATCAGCTGTCCATGCCCTGCGCCCGCTCACCCGATCCAACTCCCAGCTCTGCTTGTAGTCGCCGCGGTCATGCAAGAACTTGCAGCTGTCGCCATACGAGCAGAAGCCCGTTTCCTTGTAGTCCTTGCAAATGGAAGGGTTGTAATCCATGAGCGCAGTCATGCGCACGTACATGTTGGCGCGCAGAGGCCCATGCGCCCCTGTGCCTTTCTCAGATGCGACTGTGTGCTCACGCCTAAAGCCAGACCGGTAGTCAATGTAGTTGTTCATGCCCTTGTACTTGCCGTCATCAGCTATGGGGCCATCGCCCTTGCCTTGTTGCAGCACTGCCTCACGTCGTGCCCTGCATGACATGTCAGACACATGATGGAGCTGAGGTGCAAAACGTGATTGGATGAAAGAGGCGTCCGAGGCAGTTGCAACCTGCCGAATGCTGAAGCTGTGCCTTCTGCTGAAGCTGATGGTTGCACAGCAGGGGTCTGTGCTTCTGCATGCCGTACCGCGCATCTTGATCTGTGGCGGTCTCTGTCTCCAACACCTTGAACACAGACTCGTCCTTGCCGGACTGGATGGCCCTGTTGCTCTCGTAGGTGACATGCACTTCGTCCTCTGTCTGCTGCTTGCTGTTGAAGGTGAGGGGGTCACCACGTACGACCTTGGCCTTTCTCTCCACATGCGTGGGTTGGTCATCCCCACTGTCTGCACCCTCGGCCCGCTTTCTGATGTTGCCTCTGTTTCTGTTTTTCTTCACAAACGTGGCTGCGGCTACACTGCTAGGGCCTGGTCCTGCTGGCTCCTGTTGTGTGGGCTCATCATCAGGCATGGTGTCAAGCTCTGACAGTTGTGCAGTATTGAACTTCCTCTAAGCCGGGGTTCCAATAGCATGTAAGTAGCCAGAATATGAAGGCACTGCAAGCATGCAGCCTGAGAAGTGCCGTTCTTTCTGAGCAACGTAAAAGCAACGGCTAACTGCTTCCACGCCAGCCAACACAGCCGCAATCGCCGGGTTCGCAATCAATTCCAGTGTTGTCGCCAGCAGCACCCCTGGACGTGACTGATTTCGGACACAGAATCCGACAAGTTGTAATCGTGCGGCCCCGAATCGCGCAATTGCGCAAATCTATAGTAATTTTACACGTATTCTGGCTTAAAAGGTTTGCAGAGCCCAGCCGAGAATTGCTGCGATGCGCATGCTGCAAAGCGGCGCGTCCAGTGCTGGACGATGCTGCACCAGCCCAGTGCAACCATGCTTGCAGCAGCTCTGCCTCGTAGCTACTCCTGTCCCACGCTGGTGCATGTGCCCTCCATCAAATGCCTCAAATCAGCCTTCTACATCAGGCAGGTCGGCCACAAAGACAGACACCTCCTGGTCTGAGCGGCTTTTGAAGGTTGCCAAGACTCGCAAGGACCAAGCCAGGGGCCCTGCAGCGGATATATTCACACCTCCGCAAAGGCAGCGTGGCGGAACGCAAGTATATGATGGCTCTGAAGACGATTTTGAGGACCAGAGCAGGCCCAGCGGCAAGCGCCTTCCAGCTGAGATGAGGTGTTTTGACACTGCCCGCATCTACTTGCAAAGTGGCGACGGTGGCAACGGTTGCGTGGCATTCCGACGTGAAAAGTTCGTTGAACATGGAGGCCCGGCCGGCGGCAGCGGTGGACGAGGAGGCAATGTTTGGGCAGTGGCAGACCCCAAGTACAACTCCTTGTCAAACTTCAGAACAAAGGTATGTCACCAAGCTGCAAACTGTGAGCAGCAACTGGACTGCAGCCCATGGGACAAGTGCTTACAATGTATGCTCTGAGCAGGTGCACTGGCGAGCATCAGTTGGAGGGCAAGGGACGGGTGACAACTGCGAGGGAGCAAATGCAGCTGACTTGTACATTCCTGTGCCGCTTGGAACCATCATTCGGCGGAAGGATGCAGAAGAGGTGGGTGCAGTGTATCAAGCCACAGGGTATCAAGAGCTCAACAGCAAACAGCACTCATTTCAGATGGTCTCGATGATAAAGTGGTCACAGTGACAAACTGGTCACAGTTGTGTACTTCACAAGGTGTAAGACTAACAGATTGGGAGTGCACACCACATCACAGCTACACCATTGCATGGCTGAAGTCCATGTTGACCACGTGTGGCATGTGCACATGGCCACAGGGGGAGGCACCCCTGGCAGAGCTTGTGGAAGCAGGCGAGAAGGCGCTCCTGCTTGTGGGCGGGCGGGGCGGGCGCGGGAACACGAGCTTCAAGACAGCACGCAACACCGCTCCCACCATTGCGGAACGGGGCGAGAAGGTGACTGGCACAGCACTCGTTGCTGTTGTTGTTGTTGTTGTTGTTGTTGCTGTCTTTTTACATCCGTGTCGATGCGCGTAATGCGCATAAGGGATGTGTCCCGCAACTCAGGGACAAAAAAAAACCCGCAGTCAATCAATACGAGTCATAAAGCGAAAAGTCATAATAATGCAGGAGCCTGGCAGACAGTGGCAGAACAAGATATTTCTTCCAAAACACCACCTGCGCACAGTCGTCAACACAGCCTCCCACCAGCAAGGCCAACACGGCCGGCTGGGGTTCCACCGCATGCATTTGCCGGGCGGGTATGCCAGGGACCGTGGCATCGGCAACTAAGGGCTATGGTGGTAATAGCCATGCATGGGAGATTGACGAGAGGAAGACTGTGCAGCAACCCAGACAGACCATAACAGGCAGCATCTCAGTCAACAGCACTTATTCAAACCACAAATGAGAGTTCAGTCCAGACCGTCCAGGATAGCTTTACACTTGGCCATAATTCTAATGAGGAAATTGGCAAATCTTTTCCATGCATGCCCACTGTCCGGCTTCATGACATGCCTCATGTATGCATCGGGGTTGCCAGGGTCAGTGCCAACCGCAAAAACGTCTTCAAACTGTACCCGATTGTCAACATAGGCTTCACATTCCAAGACATGTAGCTCATCTTCTGTAGCCCCAGCCTCACAGCAGCGACAAAGGCGCTGATCACGTGGTCTTCTATTCGGTGAGTATCTCATCCTCTCAATGTTCAAATCATGTGAGCTCATGCGAAATGCAGGTAAGTTTAACATGTTGTGATGTGTGTGCATGGTAAGCAAAGCCCTGGCCCTACTCAAGGCTGCCTGGTTGCCTGCTCTGGCATGGAACGGAGGGGCGGTGTCGTTGTTGTTGTTGTTGTTGTTGTTGTTGTTGTTGTTGTTGACATGGCATTCAGTCGGGGGAGCACTGCTCAGCGAGGAAAGGGGCGGCCGAGGAGTTGCAGGTGAACTACTGGTCAACATTGCACTCTCGGCAACAACAGCCTGCTTTGCACCTGGTGTGGCAGCATTTTTGGCAGACACAGTCTTGCTTGTTGGTGTGTGCGATTGCTCACCAGCATGCTTGACTCGCCCCTGCTTGTATGTCTTGTGACTGCCCAGTTCTGTACAACGTAGCTGTTGCAGTGACTGTTGGGACTGGTGCAAGCCCGTCCTTCACCCGGGTTCAAGCCCAGGACCCGCCGGTACACCACCAGCTGCTCACTGTCCGTCATCTACGCGGCTGATTGGCTCAGTGAATTTTGTTTATTGGTTATGGTTTGTATTTATTGTATTTATTCTGTTTATTTTTTGTTTATTGAGTTCAGTTGTGTTACTTGTGTTACTACTTACTATTTGTCACTTTGCCACTTGCTCAGGGCACTGAGATGTGGGCTGACCTCGAGCTGCGGGTGGTGGCGGACGTGGGCATCATCGGGGTGCCCAACGCAGGCAAGAGCACACTGCTCAGCGTGCTCACAGCGGCACGGCCTAAGATCGCTAACTACCCCTTTACCACACTGGTGAGCACAGGCACACAAGCATGCCATGATGGTAACCTGCAGCCACGCTAAAGGTGAGCACAGGCACACAAGCATGCCATGATGGTAACCTGCAGCCACGCTAAAGGTGAGCAGAGG
>QAXH01000724.1:0-30286 GCA_004335635.1 Chloromonas sp. AAM2 | reverse complement strand
GCAGGGTCCCCGTGCAGTAGCTTAGTGGTGGATAACGGACCCTGCCCCAAAGCCAAACCAGCTGGGGACCGGCAACTGTCTCTGGGGCAAGGTCCCCGTGCAGTAGCCTAGTGTTGGATAACGGACCCTGCCCCAAAGCCAAACCAGACGGGGGCCGGCAGCTGTCTTTGGGGCAAGGTCCCCGTGCAGTAGCTTAGTGGTGGATAATGGACCTTGCCCCAAAGACAAACCAGGCGGCCACCTTTGGGGCAGGGTCCCCGTGCAGCAGCATTAGTGGTTGATTACGGACCCTGCCCCAAAGCCAAACCAGACGGGGGCCGGCAGCTGTCTTTGGGGCAGGGTCCCCATGCAGTAGCTTAGTGGTGGATAATGGACCTTGCCCCAAAGACAACCCAGGCGGGCACCTTTGGGGCAGGGTCCCCGTGCAGTAGCTTAGTGGTTGACTACGGACCCTGCCCCAAAGACAACCATACGGTCACCGGCAACTGTCTTTGGGGCAGGGTCCCCGTGCAGTAGCTTAGCGGTGGATAATGGACCCTGCCCCGGAGCCAAACCATGTGGCCACCGGCAACTGTCTTTGGGGCAGGGTCCCGGTTCAGTAGCTTAGTGGTGGATTACGAACCCTGCCCCAAAGCCAAACCATATGGCTACGGGCGATCGCCCATGGGGCAAGGTCCGTGTGCGGTATGTAGCTTAGTTGTGAATGGCGGAATTGGCCCAAATGACAGCTGGTAACCATCTCCTTGTACCTCAGCATCCCAAGAAACCCTCTGACACCCGTACTTGCTTGGTATCATATCACAAATTTCACGACTCGGCTGACTCATGGGATCTTGGCCGTTGTACCCAAATGCTTCTTGTCCAGGGACGAGATTCCTAATCCCGGTGCTTTGGGATCCCCCCACCATATTCCAGCGCACAAGCCCCTGGAACGTCTGGCAAGCCTCTGGAATGAGCGCATGCTGCACGGAACATGGTGTTTGTAACGCGTGATGCATTTGTTTGCAAATAATCCTCCAAACGCTGGGTGACTGAGGCTGATATGGCCGCCGCTACCAAGTACCATCAGGCATCACCAGGCATCAGGTACCACACATCCGCCCACTGGTCAGTGTGTATCGCACCAGGATTACACAATTGCACAAAACTCGGTCCCGGACGCAAGGAGTGCATTAATATGATACAAACTTCGTTTTGTGACTGATAAATCCCATTTCTGGTGATGTCCGGACCATTTTACCAATGTACCAGACATGGTCCTGTGGCTGTGCCCTGCAGTCTGCCAGCATGCAAGGTCTGATAGAACAGCAGCAGCAGGAGCTGGCTGCTTGCAAACGGTGCGTGAGTAGTAGCCGTTGGCTGCAGCTGGGATTATGAGTCATAACCACGGCTCTTCCAGCACATCTTGCACAACACCCAAACCTTTGCTGTAATCTCATAGTTATTGCCTTGCAGGAACGACCCGCTGTGGAATCAGCATGCATGTAGAAAGCTGGCATGGGGCCGTTGATGGTTCATTGGTGCTGTCTGGCGTGCATGGTCACCTTGCTAACGTGCTCTGCCATGTCTTATCACGGTGCCATCATCAGGGTTCTGGTTCCACAAAGGCAATCTCAGCATGCAGCTGGCAAGCACGTTGTGGGCAGGCAGCTGCAGAACCTGACATGCTCGCCTGTACATCACCTGCAAGGTAAATCAGCAAACCAGTCTGTGCCTCTCGGGCATGGCATTGTTGGCACAGGCATCTTGCTCAGCTGGAACAAGCCCATGACCAGGCCCTTACACACTCAATTGCCCTACTAGCCAGTGAACACAGCACCAATGGCTGCAGCCAATCAACAGCTCACATAATCAACTGCTGAGTGTGCGCAAGTACAGCCAGGACTCGGCTACAGGTAGCCAGGGTATCTTTCAATCAGACATGTCCATCCCATTATTTATTTTTTCCCTTTGTTATCACCTGGTTGAGGAGGGGAGAACACTCACTTCTGGCCATAGTAGGCGGTCTGGTAAACCCTCATCGGTCCTTTTGACAACCAACCTACAATGTCAGTCAGACATGTCTATCCGATTACTACTGATTACTCTACTATCATGATCTTGTTACTGCTGCAGGCGCTCGGTGACAGGGAGTGCGACAACCACCGGCTGCATCAGCTGGTAACGGAGCTGAGGGATGCGGCGGTGCCACGCGACCTAATGAGTTAGACATGGACATATATATCGATTACATTAGGGAGGCCCACATGCACCGAGCGATTCAGGGCAGCCATGGGCAGGCTCAGGGCAGATTCAGGGCAGCCATGAAATTCAACTAAAATCTGCTTTGTTTCCCTCTGAACCTGGAAAAGGTTGTAGATGACGCCTCAGGAAGGCATGCAAGGCGGGCATCCACACCTTGGACGTTGACTCTCTTGAGCAATCGTGCCAGCAGAGCACCATGCCTGGCCTTGCTGCACGCTCGAGTTGCCACATGGTGTTTTTGTCACATGTGCATGCACGTGACCAGGGAGTGAGTTAGTGAGATGATGGGGAAAAAGTCTTTGTGACGACGACTTGACCAGCACTGCTTCATAGTGCTAATCTTCTGTGCTAATTGAAGTAAGGTTGTGAGCCAGACAGCTGTGACCCTTTGAACTTTCAGATCATGTGAGGCCATCACGTGCATGCAAGCATGCGGTTAGTCCGTCCACCCATCTGACCATCCATCGCTTGCGTAGCTTCTGGAGCTTCACATTGCTGCAAGCACACACCACAGGATGCGCTACTGTCAATAACACCTGCGCGGTTATCCATCACATCCTCCCGGCCAGCATGGCGCTGCTTCCCGCCTTTGCGGACGCGTTGTTGCGCTTTGTACGCAACGAGTATTTTATCTTGAACCTGTTCGTCCTCAGCACGTACTACTTGTTCAGAACGCAACACCTAGACAGTCAAGTTGACATCAAAGTTCCCTTCATAGGCGGCAAGATCAGCAGCACTGGGTTCTCCACCGTTCACTCCGCTGCCTTCTCCTCAATGGAATCTCAGATTGCTGCATCCTTGACGCTAACGGTTCTAGCAAGGTCATACAGGTCCAGCTCAGCAGATGCCATGGTGGCAACCATCATGGGCCATGCACAATTGTTCGTCCTCATCAATGCAGCTCTAACTGATCCAGTGAGTGCTGGGTGATGACCATGCATGGTGCATGCATAGCATGATGGGTCTGCTCTTTCTGCATGGTGCCCTGCACAACAGGCACCAGTAATGCCTCCATGCTCTACATCTGCCTGTGTGGATCACTGGCTGGTGTGAATCGAAAAAGCCTCAACAGTACACTGCGTGAATGTAGCTGTTGTGAATGTAGCCTGACTAGTGCTCTTCTGCACACATCCTTCCCACTCATCGCATGTTTTCCGCAGATAGCTGCCATATGGTATCTGCTTGCGTTTGGTGTAGTCTTCATGCTGTTCAACGAGCCCTCGTACACAGGACCCAGCAAGGTGCGCCCAACCAACCTATGGCAGTTACATCAACGCGCAGTAAGGTGCTCACACACCAGCACCACCACACATTCCATCACGCACAGACACAACATCTCATAGGCGTTATCAGATAGTTGCATTTTGGCTACTCACGCGCCAAATTTATAGAAACGCGTGGATTTATAGTCACTGCCTGTTGGCTACTCGTGGATAAAGGGCGAGCCTGGCCTGGCAGCAGCACCGAGGCAGAATGGAAGCAATTTGAATCCTCTGCATGTACACAGTGGTCTTGCATGCACCTGTGCTGTTTGACGTGGCTGTCTGTTGGTTCGTTGACATGATTTGGTTGTTCACTATGATGCTTTTTTGCATACTAGCGAGTCAGGCCATGCTTACACCGCAGTGACCATAGCAATGCCACACCCTGATAAAATGCCAAGCAGGAGTAAGCAGGGGCGTACGATTGTCCTGGGCTGTGCAGGTCGAGGTGATGACCGCTCAGCTGTTCATGGAAAACTGCCTCAAGGACAAGGGCGATGGGGTGGCGTACGCGGTCTTCATGACAACCACGTGGAGTGCTAGGTGAGAAAACGGACATTGGGCAGAGGAGGGCGCAAGCTGTGACTATGCTTGTCATAACAGCACAGGTTGTGCAGTTGTGTCCACAACACACTGCTCAGCGGGGGCGTCCGCCGTCTTCTCCGCCCCTGTGCTGATTCATGACTCCACCTAGCGCTCCATATAGTTGTCATGAATTGTCGTGGATTGGGACAGGGGAGGAGAAGAGGGCGGACGCTCCCGCTGAGCTTTGCGTTGTATGCAATGTGTGAAAGTGTGTACAACAAAGGATGCTGTGAAGTGACCTTTTCAAGAGACTGGATCTGTCTGCCCGGCCCCGGTTTGGGCCTGGGTAACCGGACAGTGGCCGCCGGACGACGGCAGCTGCTGTCAATAAACATCACATGACTCAAGGGCACGGCGAGCGGCACACTGTTGTTATAGAACCAAGTTATTGCCAGCATCAACAGGCATTGACAGAGCATCAGTGACAGATGGGCATGTTCTTTGTGTTGGGTGAGTGCTGTGCATGTGTAACTTGACAACTTGCAGTACACGTTTTACACGCTTTACGCACTTCAATACCTAGTTATAACGCATGTTGCGTCTTTGCTCAGGTGCCGTCACGCCTACCCCATGTTTGCCGAGCTCTCGCTGCGCTATGCAACCGACAAGCTCCGCTTCGCACGCCTGGACGTGGGCGCCTGGCCGCGCCTGGCCCGCACCCTCAACCTAGATCTCAACGCCACCAGCGCGCAACTGCCAACAGTTGCCCTTTTTGAAGGGGGCCAGGAGGTCAGCAGGGTGCCGACAGGCAGCAGGGCAAGCCTTGCAGGGGCCACCAAGTGGACGTTCAGTAAGATCCAGCTGGTCAACGCTCTGCAGCTAGACGCTAGGTATGCGCGGTCCATGGGCACAGCAGGCCCCCCAGGGGCAGCAGCAGCCACCCCTGCGACTTGAGAGCCAACAGCTGTGTAACCGACATCCAAACCAAACCCTAGTAACCACGACTCCTGGCCAGAAGCCAACTCAAACAGCAAAGATGTTTGCCAGTTCTGGGACAATCTACAAGAATGACACTGGAACCAGAGTGGCAGCAGGGAAAGGGGACAACCTCAGGGGATTGGACTGTGATCCAAGGTGTGCCCAAGGTGTTCGATCAAGGCGGGCCAGCAGGTCATGTGTCAAGGCAATGGTCATCATGACTACGAGTACAACACCACCACCACGCGTGACTCACGCAACATGAGGGACAGCAGGAAGCTGCCAGTCAGCACGCAGCTTCTGGAGCTATGGGAACGGTCGGACAGGAGCTGGTGACAAGGCCAGGGCAGCCAAACTGGCCCCTACATGCCAGTGAATACAACCAGTTGTTCAACCTGCTGGTGTTAGGGTGAGGTGTCCTGTTGAGGACTGACTGCACTAAATTGAGTCTTGTAATTCATGATACTTGATACTGAGTTCATGTACTGCTAGCGATGGTGCCTACCTGAGCTCACTTTCCTGAGGCAGTGCCAGTTCTCGTGTCCGTGTGGCAGTTCATCACCGGGGTCGTGCAAAATCTCGTGTCCTGGTGCGTGAGGATCCCTGCACACTCTGCCGGCCATTGTAAGGTATGCCACCTCGCTCGTGGCGTGGGCGTTTGAAAGAGGATTCTTGCCAGGGTAAGAATACATACAGCAGGGAGCAAGCAGGAATGTCGTCCTGTGTCACATGGCCAACAGAAAGCAACGTTCAGTTGAAACATGACAGGAGCAACAAACAAACATAACGGGTGGGAGGAACCCAGCATCCGGATGCATCCTTCTGTGTTCTTGTGTTTTGTGACAAATTTGTGTTCTGTGTGTTCCTTCTGATCTAAGACTCTGGGTAAACTGCAATCTTGCGGTGAATGTTTCGTTAAGAGGACCCAAGTTGGTATGCCAGTCCTCCTTGGGTATTCTAGTCCTGACGTTCCTTGCAACTTGACCTACAGACAGCCAGGGTATCAGCATGTAACTTTGACACTTTACAGTAACGCGGCGCTGGTATCACACTTCAGAAACAGGCAACAAATGGCAAACACCGGTTACTCATGTCGCCTAACATTGGCACTGGGTCGTACCGCAACAGTAAAATTGGACCGCAACCGTAACCTTCTTACAATACCTTGTAAAGGCAATCTTAGAATCAGCCATGATGTTGCAACAGGCAGTTGTCCTGCCCCGCGCTGCAATGCAAGGCAACTTGGTCACACTTTGGGTTCAGTTGACTAACTGTCCGAAGAGTGGCATACATACATGAGCATGACCACACATGTGCACATGACCACAAATTTGAGTGCGATGCAGCTGCCACAAGGGCCAGGTCGGCATTGTACACGTGCCTTCAGATTCCTGCATGGTTGCCTTCCTTTGACCATCAAAATGAAATGAATAGGAGCCCCACGCTAAACCTGCTTGCCCGACAAGACACACAAACATATGTACTTGGGACAGCCAGTCATCAAATGTTGTGCCTTGTGATAAGCATATTCTGGACATAATGACATTGGTTTTGCAGCTTCTTTCTTTCACAGCTTCCGATGTATTGTATGTAGTGTCTGGGGCCATGATAAATGCCTGCCTTGCCCGGTCACGTTGACCTCTTCTAAAGGAGACTGGCAAGCCCATTGTTCACTGGGTGTATACGTTTTGGCTTGACCATAGTTGGTGTAGTAGCCAGTACCAGGCCGTCAGCTATTAATGCGGGTGGTGGAGTGTGAAGGCCTCCCCTAGTAGGAGGCACTGAAATGGCGTTGACTGCTGGTAGAGCACCACCTGTGGGTGATTTATGACCACGGCCTGTCGTGTTGCCAAGCCCTGGCTTTTCTTGAAACAATCCCGCAGGGGCGGATGAACGGACCGTTTCGAGGTAGCCTGGGCGGAATGCGACACGTGAGTTATGGTTATGGTAGTTGTGGTGGTTAAGATGGTTGTGGTGGTCACGTGGTGGAGTGAGCGAGCCACGTGGGCTGCCGGGGTGCGAGGCCCCGAGGGCGATGGCGTTGGATAGCGGGCGTGAAGTCACGCCCCCGTAGCGTTGCGGGGGCGCGGGTGGCGGTGAATGCAGGGCGATGGATCGAGGACCGAAAGGCGTGATCACCTCTTGCATCCCTGACGGGGGGATCCAACGGGGCGGGCTCAGATCCGAGTAAGGGCGAGCCGGGGCGGAAACCACGCCCGCAACCGGCATGACACAGCAGGCACCCACGCCGTTGCGGTCCGTCCGCATGACAGTAGCACCACCGCCACACGGGCGGGTGTGGGCGCTGGGTAAAGTGCCGAGGAGGGGGTTGGAGGGGTCGATGGGACCGGGCGGTGAGGGCTTGTGCACAGTGACTGCTGTGTGCATGTCCGCGGGCGGGCCCATGGCTCGCTGGTGCAGGGCCGCGGCCTGTTGGAAGCGCTGGCGCTGCGCGCTTGAGCTGGTGACGCCCATCTGCAAGAACATACGGCAATGACGTACAGAGTGTTGTGCAGTATGCGATGCTTCTGTCACGCTGCCGCACACAAGTTTGACTGCACAAACTGATGACACCAGTTGTGTATGATCTGCTGGTGTCATACACAACTTGTGCACTGTCAAACTTGTGTGTTCATACCTAGGTGTTGGAACAGAGAGTTGTGTCCTGCTGCCTCCTAAGGCAATCAGTAACAACCCAATCTCTTAGTAACAACCCAAACTGAAGGCGAACGGGCTACGCAGTGTTTGATGTTGATTCGCATGGAGGGTTTCGGCTCGAGGTCAGAAGGAGGGGCACAGCAAACAAACAAGCATGCATCGACAACAACACACATAATAGTGTTGTGCAGACGTTCTACTCATAACAATGTGGAGAGGCCTTGTCTTTGCTACGCCACCTACCGCGGCTTTCGTACATTTGCAACAGTTGGGAAGCAAGCCTTGCCTGTCAACATGACATAGGATACTGACATAGAATATGGCGGCTGCGACATAAACTCGTGAGTTCAAGGCAAGGCACACAGAAACGTCTACCAAATCGAGCTCTACGCTGATTTGCATGCATCAGGCTTGGGTGGGAGGCAAGGCATGTCAAGCACAACTGCACTTGAGCGAGGGGGGGAATTGCTAGGGCACGGTGAGCCATTGAGTCCAGGAGTGATCTGATTGGGCAGCCAGCCAGTGCCACGCAGGTCTCAGTGGCCTGACCACACTCGGCTCATCAGTGGCCTGACCACACTCGGCTCATCAGTGGCCTGACCAACAAGTTATGCGTTGCTGCTACAACACAGCTGATGCCGTTAAGTCAACACTCTGATCAACACAGGCCAACCAACAGCACAAACGTACAACAATACAACACTACAACCCTTCGCACAGGCACTCAGCGCCACACCTGCATGCTTGGTTACCCAGGCCCAGGCCCACCTTGTTTGCAATGTTTGTTCGCACGACCAGCCTAGCCAGCCACGCAGGCGTGCCGTCCTCCTCCCCCTGTCCCCAGCCCCACTCCTGGGGCAGGGCGCCGAACACAGGCAGCCCGCCGCCGGGACTCAGCGGGGTGTACTGCCCATGCCTTCGCCGCTGCGCCTCTAACACTCGCCGACTGGCCACGAACTGTGAAATCGCTGCGTCCTCTACTCCTGGCGTGGCCAGGCCCTCCCGCCAGGCTTCCCTGTTGTTGACAACCCAGGCCGACCCAGGCGTGCCCGGTGAGCCGTCCTGTGGTGACAGCGCTGCGTCACCCTGCTGGGATGCTCCGCCTGGCAACTGTGGTAGCCCTGCACTGTTCTGAGTAACGTCAGAGTCGCTGCATGCTTCACATGGCGAGCCAGGGCCCTGTGGAGCATCTGCACTGTCCGGCTGGGATGCATTGGCACCTGTGCCTGCCTGCCCCTCTGCCACCGGAACCTCTTCAGCTGTTGCCTGCAGCACATCACGAGGCGTTAGCGCTTCTTCATCCCCCTCCTCTACGTCCGAACTGAGCCGTTTCAAGTCGTTGGCAGCCACGTGCTCACCACCATCGACGGTTGAAGCGGTTGGTTCATCCGCAGCCTGCCCCGCTTCTGCCCCGCCTGCTAAGTGCTCAGCCCCCGGCATGGCTTTCCCTGGACTGCTTGGCTGCTCTGGTGGTGTGGCTTGTCGCTGCATTGCCATCAGGTGCATTACAGATTTCGCAAGTGGTGAGCTAGGTGCTTCATAAGGAGTAACGGTTCCAGAAACAGCAGCGGATGGATTGCGTGTAGTAGCGCGGCTTGCGGCGGCGGATTTGCCGGCGGCTTTGAAAGCTTCAGCTGCTGCTGCTGCAGCGGAGGCACGGGCCAGACGGGCCTGCGTGACGCGGGAGACGCGGGAGACGGGGCTGGCGCTGCCGCTGCCGCTGTCTGAATTCTCCCCGTCTGTTTGCTGCTGCCCGGCCGCCCCTGCAACGCAAGGATCGCGACCAAGAGCGGGTTTGTATGGGACCAGCGGGATGTATTTGCACTGGCGAAAGGGCTTGAGTTCTGTGGTGCTGAGAATTCACACAAAGAAAAAAACACAGGTAATCGTACTGGCAGAAAGGGCCTGCACTCTATATGATTGATGGCGACCACGAAAGGTGATGGTGCATAGAGCACGTGTACAGGAAGCCCCTGTTCGGCAGACCCACAGACAGATACACAGACAAGCACGCAGACGAGTACGAAGGCAGTCGAACGGACGAATCGGTACGCCCTAACACGTGCATGAGCAGAGGTGTAGAGGCACAGATTGGCAGGCTGACGGAACAGAATGGACAAGCAGGCAAGGCAGAATCGACAATAGGTAGATGGATAGATGGATAGATGGATAGATAGATAGATGAATGGATGGATGGAATATATAGTACCATACATGGATAGATGGATGGTTTAGCTAGTCAGATGGATGAACAGATCGCGCCACGGCCTTCCAGCCCCCCTCAGCACCTGCTCTCTCCCCCTTGATCCCCTCCTCCCCTCCCAGCCTGTCCGGCACAACCCCCATCCGCAGGTGCTGGTGCAGCCAACGGTACTCATTGCTCTTGAACAACTGCGAGGCAGATGTAGCTTGCGGGTCAGACAGGTAGGTAGGAGACAGAGGACAGACTGCATGTCGACTTGGTAGACATGTGAATGGTGACTGGGGTAGAAATCTGGTGCCCCCTGGACAGCCAGGAGTGTGACTGTTCCTGTGCCAAAACTAGGGCGTCTCAAGATGATTGCGTTCAGCCATCCAATAGTGGTCGGATGGATAGTATAGGAATTGATGGAATGGAATGAGATTCGTTGTACCAACCGAACGGGGCAGGTATGAGGCATGGAAGTAGCAACACTCTTTGGGATTCGTCATGCAACAAGGTACACCTTATGATGCAAGTTGCGTTCTATTCCCATCCATGAGTGTCCTCACCTGTGTGTACCGCTGCTGCATGCTCTTGCGCTCGTCGACAGTGATGCGCTGGATGTTCATCTTGCCCACACTGCGCAGGGGTTTCATCAGCGGCGCAAAGCACATGCACACATTAGCGCCGCAAGAACAGGCACGAGTTGGGCAAGGTGGTCTTGAAGTGAGCTCATACAATGGCGCACAGGGCTTGGTTTAGGTTGGGTTGGGGATGGGTTTAGATTGGGTTTAGGTTGGGGTTAGGTTTTGTTAGGTTGTGTCTAGGTTGGGTTTAGGCTAGATAGGTTACTTGTCATTTGGTACATGCCATCTGGGTTGACCATCTTGGTTGATTAAGCAGCAGCTTGCACGTCAGCATTGCACCCCTGGAGCTTGCCCAAGACTCAGTTGCACCGCTGCGTGCCAAAAGAGGGAACATAGCGTATCTATCTAGTTGGCTTGCTTCACATCTGGTTATAGTCACCCATGGCTGGTACTCATGCATTCATAACCCACTTCATGTGTCAAGGGTGTGCTTTACTGCCATACGTTTTATCTTGGCTTTTCCTATCCTAGCTGCGTACATAACAGCACAAAGGTGTCTTTGAACATCCTGCACGCCATGCCTTTACGCTAACCAGGCTCCGCAAGACGTGCTGGCTCTACTGCCCTGCTTGTTGCCGTGGACAGCCTGCATGCCCAGGCCGCACCTGTATAGTGTCTTGCCGCCCGCCGCGTTGCCGCCGTGCATCTGCCGGTAGTGTTCCAGCAGCTCCCGCTCGTGCTGGGCCTTGCGCTCCGCCTCCTGCTGCTCAACAGCCTGACGGGCCTGTGCGGCGGCATTGTGTTACATTCCAACTTCAGCACTTTGGAATGTTCGTTAGGCAAAGGGCCTGCGCAAGTTGTTGTTATTTACCGTTTGTTGTTGTTTACATAGTCTTCAGTCTGTGGAGGACTGCTCAGCAGGGGCAGGGTGTGAAGATAAACTGCAGGTAACCTGCTGGCCACCACTGCACCCTTGGCAACACCAGGTCAAGTATAATATTCTGAGTACAGAAGCCTGTGCTATCCCCCAGCACTGAACTGTACAAGAGCCTGCACAGGCCTAGTGTGTTTTAGCATTGTTCATCACTTTCCATTGGGAGCATTCATCTATTCTTCCAGGTAAGATGCAGGAATCCTACGAGAAACTACAAAATCTGGTCAAAACCCACGGGCCTGCACAGCTCTGGTACAGCAAAGGAGTGGAGATGCCACACACCGAGGGAAGAGGGCTGGCGCACCGCAGGACAACACACATACTGTCACCTGGAGTGCAATCTCTATGATAGCTTCAACCGGGCACCAGACAGGCTCATTAGTGGAAGCTCGGCAGCTTGCTGACGTATTCTACTTAACGCCCAGTCGCTCTGACTGACCTTGACGCTTTTCGCCCTTTTTCCTACTAGTCCTAAACAGGCCAGGCGGCATGCACTTCTGCTCTTGCCGTGCACTGACCTGCAGCCATCGCCCCTTGGCCCCCTCGAACATGGGGTTGAGACTGGCCGCCTGCTTCTCCTCGACCTTGGCCATCCTGTGTTCCTCCAAGAACACGTCCGCCAGCACAGACCCGAGGAAGGAGAAGGGCCCGGTGGCTGCACTAGCGCCCATGAAATCTTCCTCGCTAGCCTCAGCGTTTAGCTGCGATGACGCATTGCCATCCCTGTCCGCGCATCCGGCGTTGTCACTTTTCACGGTGGTATTGCTGCGATGGCTGGCATTTGAACGGGTCCTGACTGGAGCATGCGCCTGCAGTGCGCTGTCTTTTCCGAGACTGTCTGTTGCGCTACCGGCGTTGGTTTCTTCTGCATTGTCACCGTCAATAGCAGCTGAAGACTGTTGGCTATGTAGGTCACTGGATACAGCATCTTGAGTTTGCGTTGGGCAGCACTTCTGATCAAAGTCTGGTGAGCTGGAATCGACTTTTTCAGCTTCGTCAGATTCGTCCAAGGTAGGAATTGCGCTTCCACCCATGCTGCGTCGGGCAAGGCTGCTGCGGCCGAGTGGAGTGGTGCGAGACTGACGCGAACTGGTACTTATAGCCGAGGTGCTGTCGAGATCAGTGGCAGTAACCTCCCTGGTACTGCTGCAGTCAACATGGCAAGATTAGTTGTGATTAGGGCATGGCTTCTCCTTGTTTGCGACTTGCCAGTTGTTTGCTGCTGATCTTCGATGAGCAAAGGCTGACATCAAATAGAATGTGATACATGGTGCTCTATCCCATCCCACACACAGTGCATGACAAGGTCACATGAAGCCGTTGGTTATCTCATGCACGCCTCAATCCAATACAACTTCGTATCACTTTTCCATTACCGCAACCTCCTCAAACCCACTTGCCATGCCTTACCCTGGGCTGCCTTGCTTGGACAACACGCGTCCGTCCCCCAGCGTGTCGCCCACAGCAGCACCCATCGTACTTCTCCGCCGACTGTTCCCGCCAGTGCCCGCCAGACTCCGCCTCCTCGCGCTGCTGTTCGAGCGGGACAACCCACCCTGCGACCACACACGCGACACCTCACCCCACCCCATCTCAATCTCAGCCAGGCGCTGGCGACCACTTCGCGTCCCCGCTTCACCGCTCCTATCATCCCGATTGACGGGCTGCGCCAAGTCATCTTCGCTGCCGTCCGGTGAGAGCGGGCGGGGCTGCGGGGCGGGGCCGGTGCGGGCGAGTCCCGCGGTGGCCAGGTCCGCCAAGCGAGGTCCATCTGCCATACGACCCACAAGGGTTGGCTTGCCCAGAATACGAGCGGCCTGCAAAGACAGCACAACAGATTTCAGTCCAAGTCCGCACATGATGTCACACAATGTTTGTCTTCCGGACCCACATTGAGCAAAGCAGGACTCACATAAACTGCAACCATCCTATGATGGGTAGGTAACTTGCGTGCACAAGACTGGTCGTTCTGGCAGCCGCAGCGTTGCAATCGCATTTCAGCAAAGTTGCCCTGTACCCTTTCCCTCATCAGCACCATTACACTTTCCGCTCACTGCGATGCCGCAGCTTGTGGTGCTGCAGACCTAACAGTCTAGATGCAGCCTTTGCATCTGTCGCGTGCGTATTTGCGAATGCCCAATGCCATGACTGCTGATGACCTCCCCGCTGTACCTGTGACATGGCTGTTGCGTGTGCCGCTCCCTGGTGTGCCACTGCCACCGCCGCCGCCCGGTCCACATCCCTCGTGGTGCCCGCGCTGTGCGGCCGGTGCCGGACAACCACCACCTGCAACCATGAAATCCACAGAAACCGTGTCTTTCAGGAGACGCCGAGCAAATACCATGGTTCAAGTCATGACATACGGTTGACGTGTAAGCCATCTTCTGGCCAATCATAAACCCACAGACGCGTCATGTGTTTGTAAAGGGATTGTCGGAGCATTTCAAGCTTGCAGCCTTGCAAGGCCTTACAAGATTGCAGCCACAACCATCACCAGCACAACAGTCACAAAGCCATTGACGGTAAAGAGGCGCAGCCACCCACCTCCCCGCAGTCTTCCAGTTGCAGCTGCCGGGGCGCACGCAGGAGGGTCATGGCACGCTCTAGCAGCTGCGACGGGGACAGCTCTGCGGGAAGCAAGGAGCAAGAAGGCAAGGCCAGAGACAAGGCCAAGGTCAGAGGTCAGGGGAACGGCCGAGGTCAGAGGAAGGGCTGAGGTCAGAGGAAGGGCTGAGGTCAGAGAACAGGAAAAGCAGACGGCTGGTAACGACAAGAGGTCAACGGACCGATCAGATCACCGGGAAACAGTTGGAGTGTGGCATGAACTACGTAGTAGTTGGGACTGGAAGCAGTACACACAGCAGGTAGCTGTTTGCAGCTACAAACTGACAGGACAGAACTACCAAAGCATGGATAGGCAAGACGAGGACAAGGCAGAACTAGGAAGGCAGACAAGACGGCGAGAGTTGTCTGCCGTAAGCACATGAGGAAGGCTCACCTGTGAGCCCTGCTTCTCTCATCATATCGCCAACCTCTGCCGGGTAGCTGGCCAGCAGCCGCGACACCGCGTCCTTCGCCCTGCGCCACAGGGCTGCCGCGGCAATACTCCGTGCATTCCGTCCCATGAGCTCCGCAACCGACTGACGTGGTGCCCTTGGCGTTTTGCCGCCGACCAGAGTCGTCAATGCCTCGATTGCGCTCCGCCTTGAGGGCGTGTCTGGTACGATCTGCGACATGTCTTCCGCCGCATCGACCATGCCTTGCGTCTGACCGTTCATGGCGCCGATTGCAGCGAGCCGGCGCCCAAACTCAGACTGATACGGACTTGCCGCGTCTTGGCCTGCATGCAGGATGGCAGTGTGAAAGCCGGAGCATCAGGATCTGCCCGCAGCTGATCAATGTACAGTTGCTACCATTGACACTGTTTGCTCAATGTAGTCAACATTGACATGACATGATATGATATGATATGATATGACATGACATCGTCTGCTGAGTTTGTTATGCTGTTCTGTGTGCCCGTGGTCCGGCTGGCAAGTGCTTCTATGGCTGCTGATGCTTGTGACGGAGATGTGGTGGTCACTACAACAGCAACAGGAACTGTCCGACTCACCCTGGGGACTAGCCATAGCGGCACCAGCAAGCGCAGAAAACCGCGTGAGGCCTCCAGCCACAGCCGTCGCACCGGGCGCCTGGTTGGCAGCGGCGGGGGTACGCATGAAGGAAACCGCCAATCGTGCCAGCGCTAGGCTGCGGTTGGGGTTGTTGGGTCCCTGGTGCAGCCCTAGGGCGTAGGCATCTGCTACTGCACCAGGAGTGTCCAGTGGAGACGCTGAAGGTGCAGCAGGCCGGGATACCGCACCAGTTCCAGCAGCACCAGCAAAAGCAGCGGCAGCAGCAGCAGCGGCAGGGGCGGCAGGGGAATGCGCTCGGTTGCCAACCACCGAGCTATAGCTGGTCAAGCGACGAGGATTGGACGGGTCGGAGTGGGCCGCATTAGGCGGGAGGGTGTGGGCGGAGGGGTTGGCACGGAGCGGGCTGCTGCCCGCGGATCGACTGCGGGAGCCGAGTTGGCTGTACGGGTGTATGGAGGTGGGGATGGTGACGGCTGCGGGGTTGGCGGGAAGACCGACGAAAAAGTGGGCCAGGCTGCGGGGATCATGAGAAAGGGCCGGCCCCGCAGGCCCAGTCGATGTAAGGGCCAAGGCTGCTGCAGCGGTCGCTGCCGCCGCTGCTGCTGCTCTGTCTATGGCTCCAGCTGCTGCTGCTGCCGCCTCTACACGCTGCGCCACACTCTTACTGTGCATCAATTTCTTCAGAGATGACATGGTGGAAGTGCCTTTGAGTGTAGACAGCGGCACGCCTGCTGCAACATGCCCATTCCTTGCCGCCATGGCAAACTCAACTCCTGCCTCGTCAACATCATCATCTTCCTCTAGCACTTGCGGTAGGTGTGGTGTGTCGCTGCTTAGCCCGGAAACGGCAGCAGGACGGTTTGCTGTGTCCGCTTCAACCGTTTCTTCTGGTGTGTCGGTTGAGAGTGGGTTGCCGGCCAAGGCGCTTGCGGTCGCCGGTGTATTGAGGGTCTCTGAGTCGCTTCCGACATCACCTACGCGCAACAATAACGATAACAGATGCCAGGATAATAACTGTCAGGATAACTACGATCATGGTATCCTGAGCATGAACGCCTGACACTCTACAGTGTATCTCTGAATGCTGGCGGTGGCTTCGGTTGCTCTGTTGGTTTTTTTCAATCGTGTCCGGCAGAAGGAACAGTCTGGTTGCAGATGCATTTCAGGGCAGGAATCGCTCCCTCGATCCATCAAGGTCCCCCTCACCAGTCTTTACTACCTGTATGAACACATCGAATTGACATGCACCATGTGGGCAGTAATAATCCTGAATACCAAAGACTAGGCTGCAGCGTGGAGCCCTCTGTCCCACTTGCCTGTGCCAATAGTTTGCAGGGCAGCCACAGCCCCAGCAGCCAGGCCCTGTTTGCCGGACGCCAGGGCAGCAAAAGACCGCTGGCGCACGGATTTGAACGCCTTTGGCGCCCCGCCTAGAGCCCCGGCTCTGGTGGTGGCATTTGTCACGGCTGCGGCTGGCGCTTCTGGTGCCGGCTGCCATCCCGGTATGTGTTTGAGGGGCGCGGTCACCTCAGCACCCTCGGGCTGGTTGGACGTGGCCTGCCAGTCAACTCCCCCAAGATCCTGCACATTGCAACGGCGTGATCAAGTCCAGGGTTGCTACAGGCCAGCAAAATGGGCGGCGATTAGGTCTCTCAAGACACTTGTGATTGCGTGGTCACGTGTTGATGATGAAAAAGAGATGTCGCTGATTGGCGAAAGCAGGCCTGCATTGCTAGGTCTGCCCACATGGTGGGGACCACGTGATTCAGATGGTCAGGATTTTGAGCAGTGTTTGTGCAACCAGCCAAGCTGAATCTTATTACGGCTGCCATTATGGCGCAGGTACCCTGCACACTAAGTCGCATGTACCCTACTCTACCCTACCTGGCCATGTCCTGAGCCACTCACACTCTCTCTGCACCACCACACTCGTACCTGTGTGTCAAGCACCACCAGCGGACGAGTGCGCCGCTTCTCATTGGACGCGACCGAGCCATGGAGCTTGAAGGCCACACTGGCCGTCAAGGGCTGAAGCGTCGACGCATGCTCCACCGATAAGTCGCTGAAACTGAAAAGGCGTTTTGGCAGTTTCTTCTTCTTCTTGCTCGCCTTGCCTGCCTTCTTGCCTCCCACCTGCTCTTCTTCATCCGCGGGATTACCATCAACTATTTCTTCTGCCTGTCCCTCTCCCTCTTCAGCTGCGCATGACTCTACGTCCGGAAATTGTCGGCTTTCGTCGGATTCGCCGTCTGAGCCATCAGCTTTGACTTCGTAGCGAGGCTTAGGTGCGCCAGCAGGCCGGTACAGAGCCGCATTCTGAGTTCCCAAGGTACCTGCAAGTAGCAGCAATGCCACGTGCATCTGAGATTAACGGGAGCAAAACACAGCCGCAGACCTGCCGACCACACTTGACAGCACAATATCAGTTGTGCCCGACACAAGCGCGCACAATCTGAGCAGCCCCTGAACTCGAAACGAAACATGAAGCAAGCGGCTCGTCCCCATCAAATATGGACACGAGTCACATGCCCAAGCTGCGAACCACGCCCAGCGCGCAGACCTCTCAAGCGAACTTGAAAGCACACGCACACGATGTAAGGCGTCGTTGCCAATCCCAACTATAAAAACTTACCTGGACGACTTAGGTATCAGTTCGCGGATTGCAATCACAATCATCCTGGGCCCCACGGTTCTGTTCTCACCTTGAGATCGTGTCCTCAGCAGCCTGCGCCGCGTGGTCGTGCTCTTGTCCATGGCGCGCACCCACGCCTGGCCGTACTTGGTCAGCTGCCGCACCCTAGGTGCATCGTCCTCGGCCTCATCCGTGTCGTAACCAGTCTGCAAAGCAGGCCACATCACGCCGACATTACGTGCGTGTCGGCTTCCGATTGCGACGATGAAAGCAGTTACAATCCTTGCGATTTGGTTGAAGGTCAGCAGCGACAAGGAAGGATGTGCAACGCAACGCGTGCAGAATCACGAAGCAGCAGCGGCAAGGAAGCTGGCGCAACAGTATGTCTTCCGTGGCACATCAACGACTTAAGCCCGCTTTCCTACCCCAACAAGGCCATGCACAACACGCTCACACCCACAACACATCCATATCCCACCTCCTGTCGTTTGAGGTTGGCCAGGACCTCGTTATATAGCTCTGCGGGAACGCCATCGGGCGGCGGGGGTGGCGTGCGGCCCTCGCGAAGCGCTTTCTCAAGGTCCAGCTTGTACTGCAGGCAGCCACACACCTCCAAGTCTTTGGTGCCGATTGGTGCATTGATCGCACCGCTTAATTGCTTGCGTCACCACAAAACTCAAGCACGCACAAGCAGAACTTCGAACAAAAGCACTGTCTGTCAGTGCCCGATGAGTGAGCCTGCTTGGCGAGCCAGCACACAAGCAAAAGCAGTGTCTGCCGGGCTGCAGGCCGTTTCTCTCACCGTTTCCACCACCCCCTGCATGATGTCTCCATACAAGCTGAGCACCTCTGCCCCCAGGTGCATGGGCGGGCGGGGCAGCACACTCGCACCGTCCTGGCGCGCCTGAAGCAGAAGCTGCTTGTATCTGGAAGAAGACAAGAGAACAAATCAACAGTTGCGGCTCTGTTGACACGATCAACGAACCGGGGCGTGTTCTGGGGCATGCATAACGAATCCAGAACATCTACTTCACAACAACGATTCAGGTCTGTACCTGCAGCACGGCAGAGAACAAATTAGTGTCTTCGGCAAAGTGACAAGGAGTTCTTGTCTTCTGTACGCTCATTTACACCAAGGAACTGGCTTCGGCAATGTGACTACTGTCTTACCGTTCATTTGCAATACAGCTGGTCGAGGATGGAGCAGGCTGCTAAGCAAAGCCTGAACATACTTACAAGCTACATGGGGCACACAAGAACTGTTGTTTAGTACTGCTCAGATGTTCTTTGGAGGCACCATGCCCATGCTTTGCTTAGGATGGGGATGTTGGCTGCTGAGCGCCTAGCTGGTTGGTCCTGCGGTACCGTGGGTTGAACCATGAGAAGCTATGTAATGATGATGAATGATGATTTGTGCGAGGACAGTGGTTACCAGTGCCTTTCTTACTTGTGCGCTAGCTGGAAGCTGCTGAGCAGTGATGCCATGCTGCGGCCGGCGGACTTGGACAGGTCCGCATCCAGATTGCGCAGCGTGGCCCCGCTCATGGGGCGGCCGTTACTGCAGGACAGCGCAAAGCATGAATAAAGTGGTCGAGCATGGAAAGGCAAGTACCTGCCAAGAAAGGATAACGCCACTAGTGCGAGTAAACTGTAAGCAACTGTACCAGACTACTGTTAAGCTGACGACAAGGCAGCACAACGTATCATGTGATCAAGAGAAACCTTCTGCTGGGGGCAACGGGAGTTGGGTGCGGACCAAGAAGTTGATACGAGCGCATGCAGACCATATAAGAGTACTTGTATGTACTGTTGGAGGCTTAGCCATTCGGTGCAAGTGGGGCCCCCTGGTGTAATCAGTACATAGATATGTATCATCATCATTACATGGCTTTCCATGGTCCAACCTACGGTATTGCAGCTAGACACATTATCACGCGCCTGACAATTGGTAAGCCAAGAAAGCTCATTGGTAGCAGGGTGCAAAATACGAATGTCACCACTAGGAAAAGTATACATTACAGACCATTACATTAGGACTACATCAACAAACCACACGTGCTTGGATTGTATTCATATACGTACAACACTTGTCCAAGGTTGGTGCGTGTGGCATATTGCGTGCGGACCAAGTCCAAGATATTGAACTCACGCATAAGTGTTTGGAGGTGGCAGGGTGATGCCGGAGGGGACCCACACGCCCACGCCCTGCTGCACCAGCTTGCGGACCTCGGGGTCGCTGATGAAAGTCAGGTAACGCTGAAGAAACGGACAGAAACGAGACAGATCCAAACATGAGTACAGACAGGTGATGGTAAGCTGAGAATGTCTGTCCTTTTCCAGGCCTTCTTCCTTACTCTGTAGTCGACTGTGCTCTTCAATCGCCCCACCTTGAACCATTTATGCGTTCCAGTCGTGCCCATGCCCTATGCCAGCCCGTCTTGTTCTCTTCCTCGCTTTCCCCTTTGTCCCCGCCTGCCGGTTCCAGTCGCGTCTGTGCCCCTGAAATTTGGGTCCCTCCGTCCTAACCTTCTTCTCACACACCTCCCCCGGTGAGTTCAATTCCTGACCGATTCACGTCACGCAAACCTCGATTTCTGCTTTCCCTTGCACGCACCTCCTGCCTCCTTTTCTCCCTTTCAGCGAAGGGCAGTCGCTTGTCCTCCTCGTCCTCGTCCGTGTCGCTCTCCACCCCGTCGTCATCCTCCACCTCCTCGCCCGCGGCACGACGCGCGGCAGCCTCCGCGGCCCACTTGGCGCGCCGAGCCTCGCGCTCCTGTAAACGCAAAAGATGGATCAAGCAAGCAAGCAGTCAGGGATGGATTTTCTGAGACGATGCGGGTGGGTTGCGTGGAAGTCAATGCGTCGCTTCTGTCACTGGCTTGTCCTACAAACGATCCATAAAGTTTCAGTCCAGCTTTGCGTCAGAGGAAGTGGCCAAGGAGGAGATAACAAATGTGCGAAAAGACAGTGCGAGCGATGTTTCTTCTTGTCCTACCCTACACAGGTGCTCTTGCCAATTCTGCACCCTCCGAACCCCGCTTTTCCTAGACAATCCTAGCTGTTTCCTCCTGTCCACATTGTTAATGCGAGTTCATTGCGCAGCTTGAGTTGCTGTTACCCTACGCAGACTCCTTCGCCAAATTGGCGCAGCCCTAGTTGGCACGTTTCTGACCTGCAGGCGTTGCAGCCTGCTGGAGATGATTTCCGCTAGCCTCTCCGCCCTGTCGTACGACCTCATAGCATCCACCACGTCCTTCGTCATGGACATGGACATCGCACGTGAGCTCAGACCGCCCTGGTGATCGCGCAGGTGACCGATCTGCTCGAGGTACCTGGAAACACACGCGACCAAGTAAACCCAGCATTGTCGAGAGGACAACGATTGGTCTTGCAAGGTAGGGAAAAATAGGACAAAGCAAGATGATGCATTTAGAGGCAGAGGGGTGCACAGAAGGTCGTGCATTAAACATGGCAACATGGGTAATGCAGTGAATACCAAGTGATCGTACGCAAGAGTTTTATGTTCTAAATCACACACATGACTTCCCCTTCACGTCTTGCCCCAGCCTCCGTCATGGTATCTCTGCCCCTTCCCCTCCTTCCCACACTCTTTACTCAAGAACTTGACGCCCCATCTCTGTGCCTGCCTCAGTCGTACACCAGAGTTGTCCTCAGTCGTACATTTACTCACAGTTTTGATGGCTTCTTCTTATCTGCACACCGGTTCCCTCGCTCTGCTGCTTCTATCCCTCTCCCCTTCCCTTTGCTGCCACCCAGGTGAGTCAACCCAGTCGTACACAGCACTGTGCCCGCCTGCCCCCGCCTTACCTGGCCTGCACGTGGGGCGGCATCTTGCCCCTCTTCCACCTTGTCTTCTTCCCCCCGTCTGTCCGCTCCACGGGGTCGCCGTACGAATCCACCAGCTCCTCGTCAGCCCACCCGTGCTTGTTGCGGAAGTCAACCCAGTGCCTGGCAGCAAGGGAAAACAGGGGGATGGCAGGTGTGAGGGGTCAGGTGTGTCAGCGACTGCATACTGACTGTGTGGCATTGCCAACAAACAGCTACAGCTACGGCTATTCACTATCGAAAGCAATTCAAGTGCTTTCTGGGTGTTGCTACCCCTGGTCAATGTGCCTATCTGTCCCTTCCAACCCTTCCGCCCCTTCTGGTCGCCCGCTCCTGCCTTTCCCCTTCCCCACTTTTCCCTTGCCCTTCCCTGCTCCTATTCGACACTTCAGTGGAGTAGTTCTGCCCCTTTCCCCCAGCCCCCCAGCCCAGCCCTGATCCTGCCCCTGACACACACATCTGTCTGCTCGTGCTACGTCACCCCTTCTTACACCATTGTTCTCAATCGCACTAGCTTGCTGGTAAGGACTCACTTCCAGTGTTCGGGGTTTTCATCTGACGGGTACCAGCCCTGGTGCTGGCACTGCGCCCTGAACTGCCTGAAGCGCCTCTGAATGAGCACACATGCGTCCACACGCGAGTTGAAGGCGTTGATCGCAAACTCCCACGGCTTGGCCTCCATCTTATCAGCAAGCTCCTGCAAACAGTTGGGCAGTCAGGTGGCAGAAGGTGTCTGCTGCTTTGAATTATCTTGGAACCAAGTCGACATGTGTAGGATGATTGTGGGATGAATCTGGGCGTTGGAGTATGACCTGTTGCACGACGTTATAGTTGTGGGTTTGCAATGCTTCCTGCCAACATGTGTTGGCTAAGGATACCTATGTGTGATAAATGTCGGTTGAAGATTTCGAACTACAGCACTCAGATTGATGCCCGACGATGCTTTGTGTGTTATGCCTACGCCTTGGCCAGTATTGTCCCCATCTGCGCCTGTTCTTACGGTTCTGGTGTGGACGTATCCTGAACACCATCGTCATGTCCAAAATCAGCATGGGCCTAGCAGGCTTGGGCACACTTGATCTCGCTCTAACGGCCGCCCCGCCCCTCCCAGTCAAGCGCCACGCACCTTGGCTTCTCTGTCGTAGGAGGCCTGGATGTACTGTTTACGTGCCACCTTGAACCGCTGCGGCCGAGCAAACACACGGGCACACACAGCCTTCAGCCTATCACCAGCAACATCAAGAGGCACACACAGATAGATCCGTCGTCGGTTTCTGTGAGGGTGTTCACGTGTTGTGTGGTGACCCGCCTAGCGAGCACAGCCTTTCTCGCTCTGCATGCCCTGCCCTTGCCCACCCCTTGCCCACCTCATTCCAATCGGGACCCACGTCATGCCGCCCCCACATCACTCCATGCTGTAGCGGCTGTCTACATTACTGACTAAGCTAGACTTGGGTCCGCCTAGAAATATGATAATGACCTGATGGTTGTGGAACGCTGGATGCGGACGACACATGCCCATCTCATCAACCCAGCCCTGTACTAATACTACGGACGTCACCAGTATCCCCGATGTCACCAAATCCGGCCACCACAGCGGAGACCAGCCTCTGCTGAGCCGGTAGTATTTCCCTTCACTCTCTCACCATGTAGTCCTCAGTCCCAAACCATTCCCTGGCAGCATCTCACCGTGAGAGCATTGCCAATATGGTTAGCAATGAAGTCCGAGTCCATGGCCCCGGCCATGCTGTTCACCATGCCCATGGTGCGCGTGTACATGACCTGCATGCGCACATGGCACCACACATGGGACACGTGCCACATGCCACGAGCACATGGTACCACGTGCCACAGGTACGTAGACCATGGATGTGACAAGCAAACAAGAGCAGCAAAAGTCGATAAGTCTGCGATATCATTTCTCCCAAGTCTGATGTTGCGTTGGCTGTTACTGAACGCGGTCAGCCGAATCACATCCAGAGAAAACACCGCTCCAGAGAAAACACATGCATGGATAGCTGAGTGCAACTTGTTCTGGTAAACATTTCCATCTGCAATCCCAGGGGTCAATCCTCAGGGCCAACCTTTAGAAAGGCCAATTGAGACCTCTGCCCCTCGGACCTCTGCCCCTTGACTGTCTGCTTGGCTCCAAAAGACCATCACTGTCCTGAGGCCAACCCCAGGGCCAAGCTTCTGAGTGGCACGATTCTGCTATTTTCTGGGATGGGGCGTCTCAAACGCACCTCGAATCTCTGCACCTCGTGGTCTGGCAGCTGAGCGAGCACCGCCCCGACCTGGTCATCTGAAAGCTCCTGCGCCTCGGACTCAATGCCTAGCGTCTCAAGCGTGAAGCGGGGCAGCCTGAAGCACATCAGGGCAACCGATGATGTCACCACACGGTCGACAAATCTGCTGTTTCCGTGGTATTTGGGTGCTTGATTTCCGAACGACTTAATCTCTGGAAGACTTAAGTGACGAACATATCACATTTTGTTTTTCATGACATGGTTAAGAGCCCTTCAGTGGTGTAAACACTTAATGTAACAGCAAGTGTGTCGTGTGTCGTGTGCTTAAATGCACAGACTGAGAGAGTCAAGTACCCAATGGATGCACTTAATGAGGACAGTTTGTGAGCGAATTAGCTGCTGCTTCATTGCGTGACTTGGATGCTTGCACTGATGCGGATGCCAGGGGAAGTTTGGGATTAGGGTTAGGCTAGGGTTAGCTCTGATGGGCTTCCTCCTGGTGACATGCGTTCTGCCTGCATCGCCCCAATCGTCACCCTTGTTGTCTTGCTTAGCATCATAGCCATGCCTAAATTGCCAGCACGTCGCTGCACTGAAACCAGCCTGCGCCAGGAGCCTGCTAGACTAGTCAGCAGTTGCAGGTTTGCATTTACCCTTGGCACCAACACCTACTTGTCTTTGAGCTCCTTGATCCAGTCCATCAGCCACCTATGGCGAATCATGCGCTGCTCCCCAGTCAGGCCTTCGACTGCATAACCCTTGAAAGTGGCCTCAAAAGTGGTCATTCTGTGTGGGTTCATTATGTAGGCTGCTTCATCATTGGTGCGCTCAAACTGTCTCTCTTCCACTGTGGTGGAGAAATGAGCACTTTTCCGAGGGTGTGCAGGCATCCCTTGGTGGAGTGCTACTGCCGCTGCATAGTGGTCGTGCGGAGCGGCCGAGGTGGGCCCCTCGCCAATGCTGAACGCCACGCCAGGCATCTTTGCGGGCCTGATGTATTAAAACGCGTCCAGGTATTTCCAGTTTGCCATTGTTCCACCAGACCGCGCAATCACGGTTAACTGCAAATGCCCTTGGCCTGGGCCATGATGTATTTTAGGTAGACTGGAGTGCAAGTACTCTTCTACAGCTCGCACATGACTGTGCTGCTGATGCCGGGAAGCCGTACCGGCCGAGGAAAAACTGCATGATACGCTGTGGCCAGTGGTCAGTTTGTTGCTGCTGATATTTCTAGGCTATAAGCGCATCCGAGCGCGATGGGGCTTTGGACGTTTCTGACCACGCACGTGCACTGTTCACGCACCCAGTTTTCATGCGCTGTGCCGCATGCGTCGAGCAGTTGACTGTTTGGCTTGCCTGATCTGACGTGCCTGGACTTGAGCTGATACCAACCAAGGTGATTCATCACAGCGTTGCAATTGACCTGAAGCTTTACACGCCTGTTCTTTACCTTTAGAGGATGAAGAACAGAATGATCACATCAGCATACGCACCGGGTTGCCTGCATAATACAGACCCACACACAACACGATCAAGGCTTGAGGGTCTCGTTCAGCGCGACTGCGCGGTGACCAACAGCTTCGGCCGACATGGAGCCGAAGGGATCCGACGCAGCAGGCGAAGACAACGAGGTGCGCCTTCATTGCCCAAACACGCGGGCGGTCCAGCTGGTGATCTGGCGCAGGCAGCCTGTCTGGGGTTTCCAGCATGCTCAAGCACCTATGCGGCATTGTGCATTGACTGCAGATGCTGGACTACGGAGCAGATGTCCAAGATCCTGCTCTGGAAGGCAATGCGCAGCCAGAGGTGTGTGGCATCATACCTGCACCTCATTCTTCACAGCATGCATGCACGCTTTTCCCTGTAGCCCACCACTTATCGCTTAAACATCGCCAATGCCCTTTCCTCGCAACCTCAGCAACAGGAAGCGGCGGCACAGCCCATGGAGCAAGCTGAGGGAGCAGGAGAGCCAGCTGCAGATGGCAATCAGTCATCTGCCATGGAAGCAGAGGACAAGCAGCCGGCAACCTTGGACGCGCAGCCAGTCCCTGAGACATGTGATGCACCTGCACCACAGTCAGACGCCACTGCAACAGAAAATGCAGACGCAATGGCCACGGATGTCCAGCCGAAGCAGGAGCTTCACGATTCTGAGTGAGTGGGGCCGATACAAATCCTGAACAAGGGGGCATGGTAGCAAACTGTTGGGACCTGGCAAGCATCATCAGTTAGTGCCTCGTCAACTGTCTGCTGCTCATTGGTCAGACAGTCCACATGGAGAGCTAGACACGCCAGGTTTTAGATTGCTCAGCACTGGTAGACCAGCCTTTGAGGCTCCTTGCACAGTCCTGACGGTCACTGCACTGGTAGATCCAATGTTGTGTTGTCATCCTTCCCCTTGCAGGCCTAAGGGTGACGCGACAGATCCCATGGCCATGCCTCCTCACGGAACTGAGGTGAGGTTGGTCAGATCAGCAGGTTGCCATTGCAGATGAAATGCCATGCGGCTGGGCTGAAGGTCAAATGCAGCAATGCGAACAACTCGACCTTGTCCAATGTGACTGGCTATTGAGGCTACGATAGGAGCAGGCGGTCAATGGCTACAGCAGTTTCATGGCTACATTTTCTTCGAGGCATCGTGGCCTTAAGACTGCTTGAGGTTTTGACTTCCGCTCTATACGCCGTCCTATCCATCCTTGCCTCCCAGTCAAACGATTAGGGCCCTGCTTACTGCGACTCCATGCATACTCCACAAAATGTACTCTCCATGCGTACTCCCCAAAAGAATGCGGACTTCATGCACGCTTGTTTCAGGTGTACGTTTCCCGGTTGCCACGGGAGGCCACAGAGGCACAAGTGCGGGCCTTCTGCGAGAAGGCAGGGGAGGTCTTTCAGCTGAGGCTGCCCAAGGACCCAGGAAATCCTAGCTTCAGCAAAGGGTGAGCCAACCATTGCAGCATCTGCCTTGCCGCAGCATCAGGACTGACAGGCAAGCTGCATGCATGACAGTCCCTACACCTGGCTGGGCGCTAGCATGTACAGCAAGAAGCGCAGCTATTCAAGCATGAGCTGCACAGGCTCAAAGCTGAAGGTCATCCAGGTTACAAACGATTCATTCTGGCACAACATTTACATCTCTGCAAAATTGGTGGTGTATGGTCTGTGTTACTCTGTGCGTCATGTCATGAGCCCACCTTGGGTTGCCATGGACCGCCTGCCTGTTTTGTAGGTTTGGCTTCTGTGTGTACAAGACCAAGGAGGTTGCAGACACGGCCATCACCACACTGCCTACACTGGAGCTGCCTGACTTTCCTGGAAAGAAGGTAGGCAGGGATTGCCACAACGCTTCCAATCACCTCTGGTAGCAGGCTGCATATCACAGGTTGAATTGGCAACAGTGGGGTTTGATATTGTAACGAGATTGTGAATGCATTGCAGACTGTGTAAGGCAGATGTTTACATACACCGGGGGTTTACATACACCGGGGGGGGGGTTGTGTTGCAAGTTATCAATGCCTGTGTTGGATAGGCCAACAGTGTAATGTCGTCGTACTTTCCCCATGATGCTTGCATGCAGGTGTTCGCTGTGCGTAGCGAGGTGAAGAACAAGCTGTTCTTGGGCAACATGCCGAAGGACATGGGCAAGGATGCGCTGGTGGCGCTGCTGGAGGCCGAAGTCAAGGGTGGGTGAGGGCAGGAGCGTGCTTTTCTGGACTTCATGCACGCATGGAATACAGTGCTTTTAATTCTTGCCAAGTTTGAAGAGGTGGCACAAGATATGCTGCGAGGCATCTATCATGAGGCGGACGTATCACGCAACGAGAGTTTCTACACTTGCTGCCATGCCAGGGGTTTGCGCCTGCTGGTCACTACTGTGTGCCTGGCTGGCCGCTGCAACAGTGTCACGCGCCTGCTAACTGACTAGGAGTGGGTTACTCACACTCTGCTTGATGTGCCATGGACGTATGCAGGCCTCTTGAACCTCGAGCTGATGACGGACCGGGAGACGGGCGCCAGCCGCGGCTTTGGCTTTGCGGAGTTCTACAACCATGCAGCGGCAGAAGCGGCGCGACGGGCACTGAGCAGGCCGGACTTTAAGGTGATTAGAAACTTATTTGGTTGTTTAGTTTGGTTAGTTGGGCAGTTTCACGCTTCGGTTGAGTAAGGAGGAGATGACGGTGTGTGTGTGTATGGGGCTGTTAGCATCTGAGGCTGCACCTTGAGAGATTGTTGTGTTGCAAAAGTGGACGCGCTGGGCGTTGGTGACAGCAGGCTTGAGCAAAGGCCAGGGCCGTGGTCAGGTTGAAGGGCAGCCGGTATGAGAAGCCAGTGCATTGCGAGGCGCAAGTTCATGCGGTCAGCGCTGGCCATGCCATCGCTGAACTCCATGGCCTTGGCACATTGTCTTGTACGTTATGTCATGGCATTGCAGATGGGTGGACGGGAGCTGACAGTCACGTGGGCTGAGCCCCGGCGCAACGAGCCCTCAGCTGCGTCAGTCGATTCGGTTAAGTCTTTGCACGTGGCAGGCCTGCCGGACAACGCTGACGAGGCGCAACTGAAGGAGCTGTTTGGCGTCTTTGGGCAGGTAGGATGCCGGGGTAAGGAGCCAGTTAAGGCCAATTTAGGGGCTTGGGGTAGGTAGAGGGAATGGCTTAGCATGTGAGGACTGCTTCTCGTCACCTGTTTGTGGGTTGTCGTTCAGAGTTGTGGATCAGGGCGGGCGAAGGCAATGCTTGTCACAATCACGCAGCCTTGACTGATACATAAGCCTATGAATGAAGTATGGGTCCTATGGCATTACATGCCTGACAATCAGGAAATGAACTACGCACTCTGCAGCGTGTGAAGGCGAGGAGTTTCTGATGTAGTTGTAAAGACGGTGATTGTACGCGTTTTCTCGTATGATGTTTTGTGATGCGTGACGCCTAAAGCCTGGTGCTGTACATAGTGGTAAGGCCAGATCTTGTTGTCTTTCACAGCCTCGCTGTCTGGTGCCCTCAGACCTTACTCGATTGAACTTGTCCGCAGGTGACACAGGTTGTGCTGCTGAAGCAGGCGGACGACGCAAGCAAGCTGCGCGGGTACGCTTTCGTGCACTTCGCGGAACGTGCTCAGGTCCGTGTGTGAGAGAAGGCATGTCAACATGTCAACGGACGTTGTCTTTGGGTATCACGTTGATTTCCACATAATTCGCTTTCTGTTTGTGCTCCTGAATCCCTTAGCACAGCTTGCCTGTTGAATAGTAGCTTACGCAAGGTTTCGCTCAAGCACACCTATCCAAAGCCACCGAACACTTTACTATGTCCATCAGAAAGCGCCTCATTGATTGCGCCTCATGAGCTCAGGTTGATTATGGGGCCTAGCCACTTGATCGCTTGACAATGGCGACCGTTGCTGGCTGTCCCATTCATCAGTTGCTGTCATTCCTCATGGTCTGAGTTTCGTCCTGTTCATCTTATCATGCATTGATTCGCTGTCCTGTCTATTAGTTGTTTGCAGTCTTATAGTTTCAGTGTGTTTCCTGCAGGTTCTCAAGGCCAAGGCCGAGATCGACGCGGGCAAGGTGATGGAGCTGGGGGGCAAGGCGCTGCAGGTGCACATGGCCAGGCCACAGGTGAGCAGGGGAGAGGGGTGGAAGGGAGCTGGACTGGGATTTGAAGGGTGGGGCCAAGGCAAGGAGGCACAGTGTGCATGTAAAGGAGGGGGCGCATGGCTAGATATATACAGGCAGACAATCCAAGGTAGCTGGGGCAAGACAGCATACAACGGATACAACCACTGCTAATGGGACCTGGATGTAAAAGTTAGAAATTCAGGACAAAGCACGATGATTTGTGATACAAATTTGATGACTGGATACCACTGTGGTTGCCGCAGTGGTATGTTTGTGGGGTGCACAGGGGTAGCAACTGCTTGCATGGCCCAGATTTCACCAGCAGACGATGGAAAAGAACTGACTGGTACAACTGCTGGTTTGCTTCTAACATCAGGACAGGAGGCATGAGCTGGGCACGATTTCAGACATGCTCCAGCAAGCCCACCTGTCACTTGCCATCGGTGCTGACTGGTTGGCCTGCTTGTGTGCAGGCACCGCGGGAATTCGATGACGGCTTTGGCGGGGGCAGGGGACGTGGCGGGGGCAGGTACGCACAGGGTTATGCATGAGCAACTGCTCAACAGCCAAACAAGTGATTTGTGAGCAAATGCGCACCTGCCAATTTGTTATGATGTGCCATGATTGTGCGATATGTCCAGCTGAAAGAAGCTCGGGTTGCCCAGCCTGGTTTGGTGAACTGGCTGCCCGGCTGCCTGGCTACCCCTGTTACACAAGCAAACACAAACGCACACACCAAGGCAGTGGTTTCCAGCCAGCAAGCGCACGTACATACAGATGGTGATCATAAGCCATACAAGCATCCTCGCGCACTTGGTTATCCGATCGCCCCTCCCAGGCTTGCTGTTGATACCCATGTGTGCAGTTGCCGGCATGGGGTTACGTGTGACCATGTGCTACACTCTGTTATCCCTGGCAAAACATGAAAAACAGCCATGTG
>QAXH01000722.1:12381-34654 GCA_004335635.1 Chloromonas sp. AAM2 | reverse complement strand
TGCTCGCCCACACCTGTGATACCCTGGTGATGTGGCATGGATGCATGGAATCATGCATGAAATGCATGGAGTGCATGTGGCATGCTCACCCACACCTGTGACGCCCTGGTGATGTGAGGGTTTTGGCGGGTTTTGGTGTCCTCATCATCATCATGATGTGCATTACACGGTGTTCCCTTTAAATGTGAAACCGATGCAGGTGGCTGCTGCTGAATGAAAAAAACACCTCGTGGTCCAAGCAGTAATTCACCCACACCTGTGACACCCTTGTGATGTTGCCCGGGTTGGCTGGCCGCTGCTTGCTGGTATCGGATGTGGCTTCGACAATGGGCTCTAACCATTCCTTCAGGCCAGGGTTTTCTTCACTGAACTGCTTGGACATACGAGATTTGAGATCCTCTGCCTTGTACCTGCCAAGCAGGTTTAATAATGACAATAATTGAATAAACAACAAAACAATAATAATAATAGTAATTTAGTTCAGATATTAGTATCACGTGTCCAGTCCACCGTACTGCGTGCATAGCCGCAAGTGTACAGCCATCACCAGGCCAACTTCAAGACACCAACAGTTGTTGTTACTGACTGTCACTGGTTGTCAATATACTTAACAGCAAGGGGGTGGTGATGCACTGTGGATGTGTTTAGTACTGGTTAAATCACTGTTGGTCTGGTGGCGAGCGGACTACTCAAATGCTGGCCCTACCATGCGGTGACCTACTGGTGGCGCGAAATACATAGAAACAACTTCAGTGCTTCAGTTCACAACAGGACGGTAGCAGTAACCTGGGGTACATGCCCCAGTCAAGGTAACACTACCATCCTCTTTCCGTTCAAGACCGGTATGTTATACTTCAGTTACGGTATGCTCGAGGCCCCCTGATGTTTTAGCCATGATGCGCTCACCACTCAAACTCGAGGATTTGCAGGTACAGTTTGTGGTATGGTTTTCTTTAGAGGATAGTTTCCAGACTATCTACGAAGCTGGCAGGTTGCAACATGCTCTGAACAAAGCTGAAGCCTATACATATACATAATACATCAGGCTTGTATGACTTACGATCCTGTGGAGGTCATGAGCCCTGACATGGTTCCGTCCAGCTGCTTCCACATGGCGAACATGGGGATCTGCGGGTGCTTGAACATGTACATGCCGTGGCCCACGGGGTGCTGACTCAGGCCGGGCATGGCGGTTTCCACTGAAGGGGTGATTGGAAGGTCATGAAACGTCCTGAAACGTACACACACACAGTAAGCACGGATAGTAAGGACACCACACATGCACACACAGGTGTGAGATAATCACATGGAATTGTGCAGGCAAGTTGCACCAACACAAAAAAGGCGAACTGACCTCGCTGATCAGCGTGCAAGTGAGTGTACACGGTTGTCTCATGACTAGCATCCCAGACGGCAGTGCTTTGTTTAGCCAGAGTGCGTAGCTGCTCTGAAGTCATGATCAATTTGATTATGGCCAAATGACTCCGGTCGAATTGGAGTTACGCAAAGCGCTTTTTGGCGACCGTACCTATTCTACGTTGACTGTCCGCCGGTCTAGTCACAAAGCGTCTGGCTCAAAAGCTGAACAGTATCAATCCCTTCGGTGTTTTGTCATCGGGTCGCAAGAATATCGATTGCACTTGGTCGATTTCCTGCGTCTGTGCGACCAGCGTTGTCTAAACCTGGACCAACACAATACTTTACAGGAGCCGTATAATGCTTACTTGTACGTTACCAGTGGCTGCAGCAGCACCTCCGCTTTAACCTCCGGCACTCCCGCCACCAGCTCCCGCCTGACCACACTGTTTCTCCCGTCAGCGCCGATCAACAGATCATACTCGGCAGTGGTGCTGCTGCCCTGGCTTTCAGGGGCGGAGTCCTCATCAGCGCTTGCAGGCTCGAACACAGCAACCCTGCACACGAACAGGTTTTACCTTTTTGATATACTCGCAAATTATGCCCATACCTTACTTTGCATTTACTCTTGTTTTGATGACTGAACGTTGAAATAGTGTGCCGGAATGTGTCGGAATGTGCCATGTGCCCCGCCAGCAGCACTCCCTAGCTTGGCCTGGCATTTAACCACACGTGAAAGCCCCTGATTAGAGTGTAACAAACATGCGCAAGAGTGGCATCAACAGATAGAGTGGCCTTATGGTTATGGTGAATAGGTTTGTAGAGATTACATCAGCGGTCCCCACACGCATCGAGCCATGCAGAAGGCCAGAAGACAAATCCTCAGCTACAAGAACAAAGAAACAAAAAGTGGAGTCAAGGGGCTCAACACGAACTTGCCTACAGAACTCAATAATAGGTCGTTTGCAGGCACTGTATATGGTATAGATAGAAACTGTCGTGACATGCAAGAGACGGGGCTGGATACCGCCCTAGCCTGCCCTGAGCAACAGAGGAGGGACTTTAAAGGACGGATAAGTTATCGGGGCTTGTTTCACCTGCCTTGAGTTGAAGTCCACATGCCTCAGGCTCTGGCTCCAGTGCCACCTGATGCTGCCCCCCTCCGAGCCCCAGTCCCTAGTTTCAGCCGCTGCAGCGAACATCTCCTTGCCCAGCAGAACCCGGTCCACTAGGTACTGGCGCTTGTCACTGCAGGGAGCAACCTGACTTTTCTGGTGTTGAGACTATTTAATCATGCAGAGTGTGTCTCCCACGTGGTGCTGTGCCGCTATTGCAAGAGAGCTGTCACTCCACCTCAGGCTGAACCAATCGCCTCAACATCCGTCAAGATCAAAGCAGGTATCCCCGGCGCGCAGCAGTTTTGCACGCTGGCAAACATACGGTAAGAAAACAAGGGGTTAGTTCACTAGTTCACACTCAAAGCACATGCCGATGCAGGCTTGTAGGACAGCATGTTCGTGCATGCCGAGCGCTCGAACCCACACAATTCGCTAAAATCGTATCTGGGGCATTGTCAGGATGGCACTTGACACTTACAACTCTTGAGCCACAGGGTACTTGGCATACGGCTTGGTGTTCATGTAGAAGGCGCTCCGGGGTTGGGCGTTGGGGCCCACACTGGGGATTTCAAGGCCAGCCAGGCGAAGTGTCCGGAAGGACCTGCGGGAGTACGAATCATGTTCTGCAATGGTGAATTGTTTTTCTGATTCGCACCATTTTGTTGCTGATTGTGGGAAGTTAAACGGGAACTTGAAAGGCAGCTCTTCCCCAGGCGTACATAGACTGAGACTGTGGTGGTCCATTAATCCACTCATATAAAGTTGGTAATGGTGATGGCCTATTACGCTGGAAGGCACACTGTGAGAACCAAATCGCTCCAAAGAGCCGCTGCTTGCCTGACGTTGAGGAGCATGGGATAGCCACGTGCATTCTGTGACGCAACCGGTTCATCTCTGCGTTCAAACACCTCGCAGCGCCAGCCCCTCCTGGCTAGACAGGCGGCAGCAGCCACACCAGCAGGACCTGAAAGCAGCAGGCACAAATACAGAAGACAATCACAGTTAAGTGAGCTCCCACCACGATTCACAACGTTCCCTCAGTAGGTGCCAAGCTGCACAACATTTCACGCAGTGTTGCACGGGTAGAGATTGGATCAGAAAAGAACATGAGAGTACTTGTGATTGCAAGAAGTCAGAATAAAATCAAGGCAGGGCAGCAGCCACACCACAGCAGATGGACAATGAGGAATGCCTCATTTGGTCAAGTGATTGGCTGGTAGATATTCTAGACGGTTGCAGGTAGATGCAACAGCATGCGGCAGGCACATGCATGTGCCTAGTCTGCGTCTTCTGCAGGATTGGGCAGGATTGTTGTACAAACCTCATGCATGAAAACTGCTGCGCACGGCCTTGAGGAAGCAACCTGGTTGTCCTTAACCTTTGACAACAATGTCTGCACTTGATTATGTTGAACTGAGATTGCATCGCCGCAAAAGGTTGTGTGGTAACCGGTAACCCCGGAGTGGTATTCTCATCTGTTCTCCCTGCTTCCACTAAATCTGAGAGCCACACTTGCCTGCGCCTACAATGACAGCGGTCTTGACATCCGAGCTACGCACGACCACAGGTGCCTGAATTACTTGAGCTTGCGACAGCATCGCCATGGAGCTGACAGCCAATGAGGCGCAAAGGTTGCTGCCCTTGGTTGTTGCGGGCGACAGTAGGACAGACAAAGTTGTTGGGCAACCCTGTACGTTTCGGCTAATCCGATATACGCACTTTTCGCATGTGCATTGATGGTCACAGAGACAGTCTGTCAATACACACACAAGAACACAAGCGTAAACACAGGGAGTAAACACAGGCGCTTCCGGCAGTGTTTGGACTTGGTGCACACTTCTAGTGATGGTCCACAGATCGGAAGTCCACAGCTGAATGGATCCACAGCTGAATGGATTCACAACTGAATGATTTTACAGTTTATTTCCTGTCGTTCATTTACCTTGTCGTTGCTGTGGCCGCTACATAATATCCTGACGGCTATCCCGTTCAAAAGCTCAGCTGCAAGAAAGCTGGAAACACCCAATCATACTTGTTACCCGCTATAAGGTCAACATAGTTGTAGTTGCAGTCAAGGCCTATTGCAGGAAGGGAACTTGGAACAGCAACAGTGCCTGAGATTCTATGTAGGCTATTTCAACGCTGCATGATTTCATAGTGCACGCCTGCCACCTTGTGCACAGCCTGCACGGTGTGAACACTATGTGAACACTACCACAACTGTTGTGTTCGCGCTTGCAGGCTGAGCACGGGTGCTCCTTGTACAGCTGACGCTGGTAGGCTCAGACAAACAGTTAGGCCCAAAAGCCCTGAGGCTGCCTGAGCCTGACAACCCCAGTGGCACCAGGAGCACCCGTGCCTAACCTGCAAGCGTGGGGATGGGCATTTGCATGGGCGTGGGTAAGCGTTAGATAATCTTCCGATAATCTTCCATCACTCGTACGTTACAAAGCGTGACATCAATATTCAGTGCCGCCTCAGTTCTGCCCATGGTCGGACTGCCTGCAAATTCCGCTTATACAAAGTTTGAAAGTGGGTGCGCTCATCTGCTTTGCTTAACTGGAAAACAAACATGATGTTGACCCGGCAGCCGTGTACAACAGGCAGGCTCTCATCCCAGAGAAGGAGATGTTTGCACGGATCACGTAATTTACAGGTGCTTGTTATAGACCATCTGCAAGTGGTGATTGTGCTAGGCCGATGGCAGATGCGTTTGGGCGTTAGATTCTAAACCCGGTCTGCGCACGCTCCCGTTCAGGCGCACGACCCTCGTAAACTGTGGTTGCATCGTGGAGCGCAATCACGCAGTGTATCATCGTACAAGGGCTTTGTTCACCAAGCAGCCGCAAGCGACACCATCGTAACTGGTGGGCGTTGGTCCCAGACACGGCATGGCTCACCCAGCCATGTTGATTGCCTTGGTCCATGGTGAAAAGTCTTCATTTAGCACCACGCATGTGTGTGGTCGATTTCAAGGTTCTTTGTTGTGGGGGTTGTGCTGTGCAGAGAGGCCCGATGCGGTCAGGGAGAGCACCAATTTGCCTTTCTCTTGGACCTCTCGTTGGTGGCCCGTGTTACCCGTTGAAAGCCTGGACACAAAGATACCACAGCATGTGAGTGGCTGGGCATTTTTCCCACCATGTAAAGCCAATCATTAATTCACAGACTAAAGCACATGGAGGCTCGTACGCTCCTTTCCCGGGCCAGGGAGGCTCATGTCATGTTCAGATATGCCAGCATTCACCTGCACAAGTACAACCTTTGGTGTGTATCCATCGACCTGTCAGCTGACCTGCGTGGGCTCAATCTTGCAGGCAACTACTGCAGGCAAGCCACCAAGCACGTGCATGTGCCTATATGGGTGTGCATGCCTATCTGATTGTGCACGTGGTCAGTGCCCTCATGACCTGCATGTGCTGCGTGACAGGTGGATCTTCTTGGCCTGTCCCTTGTCCTGTGGGCTGACAGTAAGGGCACCTGGCACTGTCTAGAGGACCGCTGCCCGCACCGACTGGCACCCCTGAGCGAGGGACGGGTGGAGGGAGACACGCTCATGTGCAGCTACCATGGGTGGGTCAGGCCAGCTGCAGCAGCTTGCAAGGAGCATATGGGCATGGCATGAGTGCATGTGTGTCAGTCGACATGGGTGGGAAGGTTGGCTTTTGTACGTGGATATGACATTGCAAGTGGGTAAGTCAGCCCAGCAGCAGAAGCAGTTGACCAGGAGCATACATGCATAACTGTAAAACAATACAGGCGCACACAAGTTGTAAAGCACACAACTCAAAGCAGGCAGCTCCACATGCACCGAGCGTTGTCAATTCAAGTCGTGCTCGAGGCGGGGTTGGATACCACCCGGACTTACCTAGAGCAACAGTGGCACTCTGCTGCCGGGATACATGATGCAAGCACACTCAAGCCAACAACACCATACAGCGTGAAAATGCACTACTAATGCAAGTCGGCACACGCAACGCTGTATTGTGTGCAGTTGGACTTTCTCCTCTGCCGGCGCCTGCACTCGCATCCCCCAGCTGGACCACGACCCCAAGGCCCAGGCCAGCGCATGCAGCAGCAAGCGCTCGTGTGCCAAGGCCTACCCCGTCAGGTTTGCCAGCGGCCTGGTGTGGGTGTGGCCCGAGGCGGGGCCAGGGGTGGCGGGGGCGGCGGCCGCACAGGCGCCACAGGAGCTGCCGGAAGGACTCATGTCCTGGTACATGCGCGACATGCCTATCAGGTGCGGTAGCGAACCAGGTGCTGTTGTTTACAATCGTGACGCTGCTGAGCCTTGACACCTTGAGTCTTCACACCTGGGCTCGGACCCAATCCTGGGCCTGGAGCCTTCAGCCTGGGGAGGACTGCTCAGCGGGGGGGCCAGAGCGGGAGGGGGAACAATCAGCCGAACTGTTGACCTTGTTGCTGCACAGGCCAGCAGAACTGTTGACCTTGTTGCTGCACAGGCCAGCAGAACTGTTGACCTTGTTGCTGCACATGCCAGCAGAACTGTTGACCTTATTGTTGTGTACATGGCCTTCACTTGGTGAAGGGCTGCTCAGCAAGGGAAGCGAGGGAAGGAAGAGTGGAAGGTCACCTGCTGGTCACCACTGCACCCTCAGCGTTTAGAATTGAGCCCATGTGTATGTTTGTGATTTGGTGTACGTAGAGATTGTTGTGCAAGGTGCATGGGTTAACAGGAAAGTTTGATGCCACGCTTCTTGGCACGTGAGCCTTTCAGTCAGAGACATGCTCCTCCGACACGCCTATCCAGAAAGCCCTTCCCAAAGCCATAGTTGATGACAGCTGGATGTGGCCATGGTTCTATTTGCTGCCCTGTGTGAACACGCATAGGTACTGGCAATTACAGGTATGCCAAATTAGCCATGGTTAAGCTGCACACAGGCTGCAATACCAGGTAAGCTGCACACAGGCTGCCTACTGCATCATGCCTCTTTCCCATACATATCAGCTGTGATCGAAAAGTTGTCCATATTTCCATCCTCAGGTACGACACAGTGGCTGAGAACCTTCTGGACGTTTCTCATGTGCCGTTTGCACACCACAGCAGCAAGGGCGGCCCGGTGAGAGCCCTGCGGTTGGCTGGGGGGTCATTGGGTTATGGGCGGCGTCTCGTGTATGGATGGCTAGCGTCCGTGCTTTGTGCGTGTGGGCCACCATGCTATCCCCGCATCCCCTTATGGTATCCCCGTATCAGGAGGCCCGTATATGGTTTTGTATCCCCGTACAAAAAGGCCCAGTGAACAGCTTACAGGGAGGAGGCGGAAGGGTCTTACCCTGGTCTGCATGGCTATATGCTTAGCTGTGATATGTATGGCATACCCCCTTTTTACAACTACACTGTTTCAAGCTGAGTCCAGCCATCAATGGCATCGTGTTGGTCAGGGCAATGGTCAGGGGCTGGGTCTGAACGGAGTCCAGTCTCGTCTCTTGCATGGCTCGCTAGCGTATATGGTCATCACGTAAACTGACATGATGTCCTGCACGTAGATTGTGACTGAAGCACCTCTAAACCACCCAAAACAGCGATAAACCTCTCAATGTCGCACTTATATCGGTTGGAGAGGTCAACAAACAAACAAAACCAGACACACAACGTGAATTGTAATCAACTCAGTTCATGACGGCGTGTTTCGTGCAGATCAACCGTAACAGGGCTGCGGTTTTCAACGACCTCAGCACCGGGCCTGTGACAGAGAATGGCTTCACAGGGACAGTCAAGACGCCCCGGGGGGAAACATTCATCGACTTCAAGCCACCGTTTTTGGTAACGTAAGAAGACGCACAAGCGGCGGATTGTTTCAAGGGGTACAGCATTCATGTCGGTTTGAACCAGTCCTGTCAGTTTGAAAACAGTTGTGCTACAAGTGTCGTCATGGTTATGCTAGGTGCATGGTGGTCCCCTTGGCCTAAACCCTTATTAGGTGCCCCCTGGGCTGTAACTCCTAAGAGCAGGAACTCAGGCTTACTAACTGAGTCCCTTTCCCTGTCAATTGATATCACAACATGGTAGAAACATTGTGCCACCATGCACAACGGTAACGTGAGAAGGCGCACAAGAGGGGATGTGACTCTGCATCCGGAGGTTGTACTGATCCGGAGATGAACTCCTATCAACACAGAGTACGGTTTGGGCTTGCACATTTCAACCGCTTAATGACCCAACATGTTTGATGTAGAATCGACACCGTGTCTGTGATGCAGATATCGGGGTATGGCCGGACTTGAACTCATCATCATTCCAACCAAGCCGGGCTGGAGCAGACTGTTCACCACCGTTTCCAAGACGGTTCCTAAAGTGGTGGGTTGGCTACAGGGTTGCAAGGCACAAAGGCTGAGGGTTTGAGAGAGCGTGAAAGAGAGGGAGGGGGAGGTTGCAAGTGCTTGCTACGTGGACTGGTTACGTTGAAGTGCATTAATCACCACTCATAGAAGTGGCACGTTGTGATTCGTTATATGTGCAACGCTATAGAAAAGTTGGTCATCTGGAAAAGCAAGCTGGTTATTATGACCTGCACAACGCTGCTGCAGGCGTAGGTCAGAAGGTTGCATGAGCGAGATGTTGGAAAAGGGAGGGAGACACAGACTCACATGGGCTGCCCAACATCCAGTTTTCAGCCTGTTCAGGCCACATGCATGTCTGTCACGGCATCACTGATATTCAGTCGCGGCATGATCTCAGTAGATGGGAGACAGAGATGCAGGCGGCCTGAATTTGCCGTCGCTGGTGCTCATGAATCACGCCTGTCCATGCCACATGCACGCCTTACGCCAATGTCACATGCATGTCTGCCTCATGTCATATGTCACATGCATGTCTCATGTCACATGCATGCATGTCCCATGTCGCATGCATGTCTGTCCCATGTCGCATGCATGTCCCATGTCACATGCATGTCTGCCCCATGTCATTTGCATGCCCCATGTCACATGCATGTCTGCCCCATGTCAGATGCATGTCTGCCCCGTGTCACATGCATGTCTGCCCCATGTCACATGCATGTCCCATGTCACCCTTTGACACTTTGACCCTTGGTAAGGACACCCATGTGCTGGGTTGAGGTTAAGGTGGGGATTATGTTCCTGGGCCACTGCTGTCACATGCATCCTCACCCTCACTCTGCACTGTGCTGCCCCGTCTGTTGTGCAGTTTCCTTTCCCGATCCGGCAGCTGCTGGAGCTGCAGCGAAACCATCCGGCACTGTACCACATCATGGATCGCAACGGGTTCCTGGATGGCGATGCATACCTGCTGCACATGGCGGTGAGCTGCAGCAGGGCACTGGCAGACTGCTACAGTGGTTATCAGGTTGTCGCAGGCTAAGGGAAGGCTAGTGTAGGGCAGGGTAAGTCTTTGTGTTGTTTCTATTGATAGGAGGGCTCGTTACCAATAGAACAGGATCTGGCGTACTTGCTCTGTATTGGATCCGTACGCATGTATACTGCTCAGCCATACTGCTCAGTTTACAAGGTATCACGTGCAGTTTGTACCTGCATTGTTTGCACTGTTTCCGCTCACAGGAGCGGTTACTGCCCATTGAGCACGGTCTGGGCGCCACTCAGCTCGCCCGGTCCTGCTACATGCCCGCACCCACCGATCTCATGGTCACCAGTTACCGCACGTGGCTGGAGAGGTTTGGGGGAAACGTGCCCACGTGCAGCCTGAGTGACGTGGCAGCCATACCACCCGTATTGCCAAAGGAACAGGTTGGTGGGCTTTTATATTACATAAAACAGACATTAGTAATAATAATAATAGTAATAATCAATCGATTAATTGATTTTGATGAACTATCAGGCCAACACTTATCAAAGTAGGTCAGCGGCGTGTATAACAGTACTGTTATGATAAAATGTCGCTGCCTGTACCTTGCAGTGCGCGAGTATGATGATGTCGTATATGCCATCTTCTGTTCAACTTGTGAAACGAGACACACGTTAAAAATCACTAGCTCATTCGTTCACTGCACTCACGGCAGCCTGTCATCGCCACCGCCGTCAGCAGCAGCAGCATTGGCACCCGTTTGGTGGGCAGCTGCCGCTGTGGAAATCAATGGGAGTTTGTTGATCAGGCCCGGCTTGTCTGGTCCTGCATGGACGAGAGTGCACACCAACAATCACAAGCCTTGAAGTCCCGCTTACCTTATCACTTGCCAATTTTTTGGTAGCGTGTGATTTGTTTCTATTATATGAAAATAACCCTGACCCCTGAATCCGTGAAATCACACGTATTTCAAGCAAATTTTGGGATGGCCCGGAAACTGAAGTGTGACTTAACCCTTCGAATTGCAGGCTCTTGACAGGTGGACCCAGCACACGCAACACTGCCCAAACTGCAAGGCGTTTCTGGCATCTGTTGAACGGTTTCAACTTGCTGCCAAGGTCCTAGGCTCTCTAGCAGCCGCCACCTGCGTGGCTGTGACTGTGGCTGGAGCGCAGGCAGCTGCTGCTGGAGCAGCGACAGCGGCTGCAGCCGCCACTGGGCCAGCTGCGGCTGGCTGGGGCAGCGGCTGGGTTGAGGCACTCAGTAGCCTGGGTCTGCAGGTCAGTATTTGTTATTAGCGAATTGAAATTGAATCATGCAAAGTCGGTCTCTTTGCAGTCTTGAGCGAATTTCCCTCTGCTTCTCAGAGGTTCATAGTCACCGCTTACACATGTGCTGACGCTTACGGCGACTTCAGAAGTAAGCGGCCTAAAACAAGTTTTTTGGCTTGTTTCAAGCGGGATAGTAACGCAAGCTATGCTTATGCTAGCTTATGCCCAATGCTACCCTGTACTGAAAACGCTGTTTAAGAGTGTCAAATACCCATGCACGCGTGAAGTCCACGCCATGTCACAGGCCATCACATGTAGATGTCACAGGCCAAGTCCGCGTCCAGGGCTTGCAGGGCAATGAATTCCGTTGGATTGTAAGGCATATTGCATGGTGTCACGCCCCTGCCCGAAATCTTCCATGCTTGTGCTGTACAACGATTCGGCCTTGAAACAAATGCTTGCATGGCAGGCACTTGTGCTGGAGGTTCGTGTTGACTTTGGTGGGGTGGAAAAGTTGGAGCTGCGACGGCTTCGGCCCTGATTACAAACACACCGTGCAATGCAAGCGCAAAAGCACAGCACGTGGCGGTTTGGCGGTTTCTTTTTCACTTCTTCGTCGAAACAGGCCCTGCCCTGGCGTAAGCGCGTAAGCGGGGTTACTCTTAAGCTTACGGCAAAAGTTCAAAACCCCCGTAAGCGGTGACTATGCAGAGGTTGTTTTTGCCTCCGTGAGTGTATAAATCAAATAGTATACACATGTGTTATCACGATGTTTAAGATGCAAAACGATTGAAGATGCTAAAAGATCACCGCTGCAGGTGCCATTGGCTGTGGCGGCTGTGGTGGCCTTGGCGTGCTATGGGCTGTACCAGAAACTCACTGGTGTGCGGGAAGAATTCTTTTACAAGGTAAGGCAGGGGGATGGGAGGGTGAGTCACAACAGGGCCTGCCCACAGCTGTACCAGGGTCTACAACAGAATCAAGGCTTGACATTGGCCTTCGTTTTGATTTGAGCAGATAAGGAGCAGACGTTGGTAGCGTGGTGCAATCAGTCATTCCCATTGCCAGTTCGTTTTGCAGGCAAGGAATGAGCAGTGCATCGGCAACGAGCATCCCCTCATGATTCAAAACGCATGCATTACGTCCCTTCCTGATCTGAACCCGATGCATCACTCGCAACTGATCATCATCATCAGCAGCAGCACATGGCTTCTCATGGTTCAACCCACGGTACTCGCAACGTGTAAGTTAAGATTCTGGCATGAGCACGCGCGGCCCTAAGTAAACGACCCAGCAAATGCAAAGCCCAATTGTTAGAGCGCGCCAACATCCAACCAACCTACCAACCGGCCCAGTATTGCGTTTCCAGGTTGCTGCTGTTCACCACAAAGTCTCATTTGCGCATCCGGCATTCTCTCCTGAGGTTTTGCACTGTGTATGTCTCTTCTGTGCAGGAGTACATCCACGCTCTGAGGGATTAGCCAGGCGCATCCTCGGGATTGGGGCACAACAGATTTGGAGAGAGGTCGTAGCCCGGGGAGCGCCGAGCACAAACGCTACCATTCCTGAGTCTGAGAGGTTGGATACCGTCCCGCCAACCCTGAGAAGGGTCACATGAGCAGCAGGAGGAAACGAGCACCTGATGTGCACAGACATCAGGAACAGGGTTCAAGCAATCAAGAGCACCAAGGTGCTGTCAGCTACCAAACTTCTTTTCCACTAGGTTTTGAATTCTGAGTTTTATCACCTGACATCGCTGAGCATGGCATGCACGTGCACACCATATGTGGCACACTCGTGATGCGCCCGTAAAACATTTAGGCATTGCAATTAGAATACAAATGAAGCACGTGATAGCGTGTACAGCACACCCCAATGGTTGATGAGTCAATATTCTGGTCAGGACATGTGTTGTGAGACAGACTGAACAATTCTGAACTTCATGGCGTTTTTGTTGCTTCGTTTTGGCCGGGAGTCTTTGAATGAACACGGTTTTGGGTTCTGTCAAGAAAGGGATATCCTTCACAGTCATCCGTGTGTTAGTCACTGTTGGAGCTGGCGAGTTAGGCCTGCTGGTCATATATAATGTTTTTATATATGATAGTTGTGCAGGCAAATCAGCTTGGGGCACATCACTGTTGTGACACCGTATTCGCTACGCATATGTTTTTGCAGGCTATGCCAAAAGTCGTTGTGCAGATTTGCTGCGTAGACGTCTTCAGGGTCAGCAGATTGTGTACCACGTCAACATTGCAAACTTGGAGAAACATCGATGTTGTCGACGGCACAACTTCTGCCTGTTCATTACCACTGCGTAGACCGAATTCATTCATTACACCTCTCTCACTCACAAACACGCACACAACCTTAATGTGGTGGACTCTGAGTGTGCTGTCCACTCGAATCACTCAGCAATAGTGTGGTGAGCTTGACACGTGCTCTCAAGGTCTGTGACCCAACTAACAAAATCAGAACCGCTGCGATGGCAATACAATGAGGGTCAACATTATAAAGCTTCTGAACAAACCTATGGAACAAGGCCACCCCACCTCACTCAATCTAGCCAAGCTCAGGGCCACAGGCACTACTTTCTCACAGGTGTAGGCAATGTGTGTGAGCTATTAGGTAACGCCATGACGTCACGTGCACGGGATATGGACCCGGCCAATTGTTGGCTATCGTCAAGACATATTGCAGAAATTAATGGCTAATGGTTAAGCCAGCAGCAGTGGCACAAAAAGCCGCGTACAGGCGGCAGAAATCAATTGAGACAGCGTGAGATTACACTGCAGAAAGGCCAATTGGCCAGCAAGTTGGCAAGCACAACGAAGCAAGCAGCCATATGGACACTTCAGGCAGACAGCACGCAGCATCAGAGTGTCTGCAGCCCTGCCAAACAGCAAGAATGCAACCAGCGCCTACATTGCTTGTGCCACATTTTGGTTTCAAGCCTGTCAAGCTGAACCTGCCGATAGCAACCCCAAATCAAAGGCTTCTCAGGTATAATTCACTAGCAATCTCATGTACTGGTTAACGGACAGATTAATGCACACCTGCTACGAAATGATATCAAATTGCACACAACCTGCGGTTCAAAGACTCTTCAATGTATGACACTCAAGACGCTGTACAATAATTTCCTCCCCCGTTACCCACGTGCCTGTTACCCAAGCCATAGATCTATATAGCATCCTATACGGCAAACACTCTCCTGTTCTCTCCAGGCTCACGCCAAAGCCTCGCTATACGACATATAAAAAGACCGCCGCACAAAATTCTTTGAGCACCCATCTCTTCAGTGTTAACTTCTTTTTTGAGGTTGCTTCTTTAGAGGCAGGCTAACTTCTCTTCAAGCTTATGCCAGAGCCCCGCTTGTGAGAGCAGCAGCAGCAGCCTTGGCTGCAACACCCACCACCACCACCATCGTTGCCAGAGACGAAGCCACCAGCAGGCCAGCCTGCAGCTGCAGCTGCTTGAGCGCCTTGTTGAAAGGCAGCTCCTGATCTTTAAGCATTTGCATGAGCCCCCTGGGCTGCTTGAAAAGGAAGGGCAGCAGGCGGTGCAGGGCCAGGGCAGGCGCCCATGAGAGCTGCATTAGGAGGATGCTCATGACCCTTTCCATCCCGCTGGGCATGCGGTGTTCGCCCTTGATGACCGTGGGCTGCTTGGCGGAGGCAAGCTGCATAGGAACACAACAAATCACGTGCCAGGGCTGACTATATATTGTTGAGAAAATAGTACACATTACAAGGGACTGCTTGGCGCAGGCTGAATGAAGCTGCAGGGAGGCAAAAAAAAATAACAGTCAGGCCTGACTGAACATGATCTTATGAAAACGTAACAACAGAGTGGGTGTCAGGCACTTCCCTTTGGCCAAAAGTGAGTTATGGGTCGGCAGAAATGATAGTGCCTGCTGTGCCTGGCCTATGGTCTACTCGTGCATCTGACCAATCACAAACTCAGATTCAACCGGTGCACGTACCTGACCGTCACAGACCCTTGCACTCACCACTTGTGTGAACTCCAGAGTTTGGAACGCATGCGCATCCGCCAGTCGTGCCTTGGTGAAGGCTTCAGGTGCCGCCTCCAGCCCCACCGCATCCAGCGTGTTGATGAACACCTTGACGGACTCCAGTGCAAGATTGCAACCCTGCATGGGGCGACAGACATGCCCGGCATGGGTTGCAAATCATCTCATGGTGATGCCTTCCTGCCTCGAGACGTGAGGCCCCTTCTTCGTTTGCTTCACGCTTTGAATCTGATTGTATCGTCTTGTAGCGTGAGTTGCCAATGAGAAACATGGCACATGGCGCAACAGCCATGCCAACAAACACGGGTCAGAGTTGCTGAGGGTTCAGTCCACCAAAACGTCTATGAGTTGCCCGGCTGCTGTTGCAAGGCCTATGATTGGGTAGAGTGTTCACAACTACATGACAGCAGTCGGCGATGTAGTGCGATCACTGTCCTTGTAATCCAGTCTTGTCCCAGTCTTTCTTGATTGTATTGCACGCATACAAAGTAGCTACCAGCCCAATTGTCACAGACAATCCGCCTCCACAGACAACACCAGTGCCTGTCAGAATCGGATAGTTTGCACGTGCTGTCAGCTGGTTGACAGGCCTTGAATTGACTGGTGTGTGGCGCTCACCCCTCCCAGTGTGCTTGTGACTGGGTGCGCCGCGTCGCCCAGCAGCACGCAACTGGGGCCGTGAAACTGCAACAATGACGGGCAACACCAAGTCATGGGTTTGGGGTAACAGGATGGGTGGAAGTAACTGTTTAGGGCACAGAATAGTGTCCGCTAGAAGACACCAAAACACAACAAGCGAGTGTAAGCCTTTTTTTTGGGTGGAGGAATGAGTAGCAGCATCTGTCAGAAAATTCAGGACATGGCCCAGCAGCGACAGAACAGAGTATAACCGGCCTCCGGGTAATGTAGCCTCACCTGCGAAACCTTCAGCACCTCCCCATATGGCGAGGGGATCTGACCGCTGCCCGAGTGCGTCTGAGCAACGATGGACTCCTGCCACTCCACCGGGGCAGCGGCCAGCAACTGCACGGCGGAGACAGGGTTTGAGCAAGGTGTTGGCTTGTTAGTGAATGGATTGTTTCAAAACTATTTCGTTTGCATATGGCCCTCAGCCTGGGGAGGACTGCTGAGCACGGGAGAATGGAGCAGTGTGTGCAAGGGAAATCCGTGGAGGTGCCTGCCCCACTGCATCTGCTGAGCTAGCATGCCTTGACACCATCGCATGCCTGGCCGCTGCCCAGCCCACACCTTTGCCACCCCCTTGGCCAGGTCCTCTTTCTCGTACCCCACGCCTCCGCCCATCATGCCGGACATGGTCCTGTCATCAGCCTTCCACATGGTGATGTTGGGCGCGCCTGCACATGGATCAAGGCAGCGACTCGGTATACATGGTGTACATGGTTTGGTGTGCCTGTTATACGCTGTTTGGTGCACATGGTGTTGGGCGCGTCTCTGCATGGAGTCAGTAGCCATGGGCAGAGCCGTTGTCATGCTTCGTGCAAATGTCGAGGAATTCAGGAAGCCGAACAAGGCAATTTCCTTGCCGTGCCTAGGGGACAGGGGCCCTGGGATCAGAGTCCAGTCCCAGCCAAGCCCACTGGCGAGGGAACATGTACGGTTGACTCAGGCTAAGCCATGCGTGACTCAGCAGCACTAGTTACATGCTATGACGCTTGGGGTGTCCAATGAGTTTATGGGGCCATTGAAGCTGCCAAAGGCCAGTCAAGGCTACGTCATTGCTGGCAGTACACTTGTCATCGACACTCAATCGACTATTACGAACTCGCAGCACTTCCTTCTTGAAGTGTTCAACCACAGCCACAATGCAATGTGTCACTGATTTGCCTTACCAAGTACCTGTAACCACGTTGGACCCGCATATGCATTGAGCACAAACGTAAAATCAAATCCATTCATTGGTGAGTGTTGCGCCTACCTGCCCCTGCGAACGAGTAGATCCACTCATTGGGCGCATGGGTGGTCAGGTCGGGAATGATGGCGTTGCACTCGTCGGTTACAGGCACGTTGTGGAAGGTCCTGCGGCCAAGCGGGAGAGCGGGTGGTGTGTGTAGTTGCCCGGGAGGGTGCAATGTGGCACATTCAAATGTAATGACCAGAAACTTGACGAGCGGCGATGCGGTGAAACACCGCCAATTGACAATTCGCAATTTCGCCCAACGCATTGTTACAACAAAAACGATGGCAGGTGCTGCAGCTATGAATTCAATCAAAAAACCTTGTTTTTGATTGAATTCATCCAGAAGAAGTGTGAGATGCATCAAGTCGTATGCTCTTAGCTCAACGACACAAACCAGCACGTGACTCAGCACCTGAAAAGGATCAGGTTGAATGATCTAATAACCAGGGAGATTGACTGAACGTTCTGTTTACAATCATGGAATGAACAAGCTGTCAAAGGACATGGAATGTGTACCACCCTGACGTACTCTGAGAAAGACGACCTGTCCCACTGACCAACAAGGATCAGACTCCTTACTAGAGGTACCCACTCCTTGCTAGGGTCATTCTCTATAGACCACCCCCTGTTGAACGGTAGTATCCCCTGCCCGCTTGTCTCACTTGTAGGTTCCCTGGCTTGCCACGAGCTGCTCTGTCTTCAGCTGGTGCTCCCGCTCCAGCGCCTGTCTGACTGCTGACCGGTAGCCGTCAGCGCCCACCAGCAGCTGGTAAGAAACAGCAGTGCGCACCGCGGTCTGCTGCTCCTCCTCAGGGCCATCGGTCAGGGTCGTGCCAAACACACACCGCCTGCAAAACAAATGCCATATCAATGCAAGAACCAGTTATAGACAGGAGGGAAACAAGGCCTGCGTGCGGCGTGCTGCCTCAGATGCCCCAGGTGTGGACTGCGCCACGCAATGGCTGCACCGGCGCCAGCAAGAGGCAGAGTGTGCGTGCACTGAGGGACCTGCCCACTCAGGTAAGGTTTGAGCGGTGCACGCCCATGAGGCACACAACCGTGCTAAATGCAGCATGGGTGGAGTGGTTGATGTGGTATGGGGAAGGGTGGACCAGCGTTTACTCCATTTTACTGCAGTCTTTCTGGTTTGTGTAGGGTCGTGCTGTATAAGCCATATTTCCATGTTTGAGTCTGAGCTTTTTTTTTTCCCAAGTCACACAAAAACTGTCCCAGAACTGGCAAACATCTTCATTTTAGGGGGGCGTTGACAAAGTTCGTGACCTGATTACAGAATGCCTGGGCCACTTTTCTAGACCCTTCAAAAATGGTAAGAGTGCAGATTATCTACCAGAAACAGACAGCAACCGACTCACATGATGCGTGTGATTTGCACCAAAGCTAGTCGAGCAGCCAACAATTCACCCGCGTAGAGTACAATAGACCAACCAGGAACAGGCAAAAACAGACAGAAACCGCCTCTGTGACCCCGTCACCTGGCCTGTAAATCGATTTCCTCAAGCGTCTGCCCCCAGTGCCAGCGGATGTTGTCCGCCCCCGCGTGCCCCTCGGCCGCCACCGCCTCGTACATTCCCCGGCCCAGGCTCAGCCGGTCCACCACATAGGACGGGCCGGGACTGCCCTCCCTGTGCACACGCGGAAAACCAGTGGCGTTTACAACAACTCAACTGCGATTGACACTTGTTGTTGTGGGGTCTTGCGCAAGTTTGCTGGGGTCTTGCGCACGCTGCGGGCATTCTTTCAGGGTACAACATGGGGCATGGCGGGGCATGCACCTGACACATGGGGCATCACTCTACATGGTTCTGATTGTGCATGAAGGGCGCAAATTAGGCTGATTGCGGACGGATCTTTTGGCACACCGGTAAGACATGACGCAACTCGACTCTGGCACATGCTGCATACATGCTGCATCGAAAGAAGATATGTAGAAAGAAACAAGCAAGCAGGCTGTAGCAAGGAGAGGCAGGGGTGCCCCACTCTCATATTGGAACCGTGTTGCTAGCGATGACATTCGTACTTTGCAGCGTGCTACCAGTGAGCTTTCTTGGCTTGACGATTGTCAGGCGCGCAATTCTCGGACAGATGTTGTGTCTTGCTGCAGTACCGTGGGTTAAACCATGGAAAGCCATGTAATGATGAAATGATGATGATGAAGATGGACTGCCCTCCTCACGGACGGAAAATAATACAAGTATTTACAGATGGGTTGATGGCGCATGACAGACAAACAGCTGCAAGGGGCATGGCTCAACATGAGTCTCATTGCTTGCAAAGGACACAGTCTTCGTATGAAGGACACAGTCCTGCATGAGTTTGCATATGTGCATGCTGGCGACGCAAGAGGCAGGAGCTAACATGACTGGGGCACGTGTTGCCCAGGCTGAACTGAAGAAAACGCGCAATCAACAGGCAGTGCTTGAACAATTCGCTCCACCATATCTGAAATCGTATTAATAGTACCTTTTCCGAATACTTGTGTATAGCTGTTCTGTACAGCTACAGCGAGCTGCCTTTGCACCAGACGCTTTCTAGGTACAAACAGCCATCCCGCCTACCACCGCCTTTTCCGTGGCACCCAACGCCTGTGATGGCAGTGTAGCCTCACCTTGTCAGGATTCGTGGGAACAGCTGATATCACTTGGCTAACACATCAAATCATGGACCATCATGGCATGATCCTAGTGGTTGCCTCACCTGGTATCGTGCGCATTCCTGAACCCGAGCCGACCGTTGAAATAGTATCCCTCCTGGGGAATGGTGGCACCTGCCGAGGAAATGTCCATGCCTGCCATTTTCAGGGTGGAGGTCGCTCTGTACGTGCAAACACAATGCTGCCAGTCAGCCCAGGCTGATATCCAATCAAAGGACGGATTTGTCAGCGTGTGATTAGGGAATCTCAAATCCCAATTGTCAGAAGATAGATACCGGTGGTAGGTGACACCAGTCGTCAGCATGATGACAGTTGCTGATAGAAGTGAAGCACGCCGCATGGCGTTTCAGGTTAGCGTCATGACACCCACGTGCTCTGTGGCCCTGCATGTACACTGCGGGACGTCCATCGTCCTGGAAATGAGCTGTACACATTGCAGTCCCATGCATCACAGATCAGCAATGCAGGCTAGTTGGCCCAAGATTGGCACGCTGGCTGGCCAGTATGTCACAAAGACGACCCTCCTTGGACATTCATTCCATGCTTGCCATGCACTGCCATTGATGTTGCGTCGACATGAGCATGTTCAGTAGCCAGCAGGTGAGGCAGTTGCCCAGCCAAATAAAAAGTTGGCCATGCAAGTTGGACTCACCGGCCATTCAATACCATGGGATAACCACGTCGCGTTTTGCCTGTTGGCAGCAATTCATCTCGCCGTTCAAAAACCTGTGCAAAGACATCAGCGCCAATGTCAGGGGCCGGATCCCCTGGCAGTGGCCTCGAACGAACCAACCTCAGAACCAAAACTCACCTCGACTTTGTAGCCTCGGAGAGCCAATGCTGACGCGGCAGCCACTCCTGCAGGCCCAGCTCCGACTACGACGGCCACGGGGGCAGCGATTGCTGTGGTAGCGGGCTTCCCGGGCCCACCAATGGTTTGCAACTGCGGAACGGTTTGAATTGAAGCCATTGGAAGAGAATAGTTGCTTCTCGTAGAGATTTAGGTGCCGTCAGCTCCAAAGATTGCAATGGCGTTGGTGTTGGGTGTTAAATGTAACGCGAGCTCTGAAACGTGTCACATGAATTCTGGTGCGAGCAGCTTGTACAGTATGGCTTTTTAGCGCATGTTTTGTGTATCTTTTGTATGACATTGCTGATGCTGGCTAGGAGGCGGAACAGATCCTGGTTTGGTGCGGTGGTTTGAGCACAAATGGCTTAGGACGTACGAGTGGCCATGCACACAGTGGCTTCAGACACTGGTAAGGCTACTCTGCCTGCATGTGCTCCTAGCTGATACGATACGCGCAATGCGCTTTCTCACTGTTAAGCAATGTCAACTGCCAAAGTGGTGAGGTAAATAACAAAACATCGTTCCCCAGGAGCTGCAGCTTGGTGGCCAGCATACACCAAACAACAGTCGTAGCAGATAGCAGATAGATAGTGGACAACAGAATCGTACGTCTGCGAGTTAAGATAAGTGATGGCAGCCGCACACAGCCCTCCGCTAGCCCTACGCAATGCCTGCGCATGTGGGCCCTCCTGATCCAAACACCTGGGCTCCCCTGATTGAACCAGGTTGATTGACTTTTTACATCAGGGAAGCCGTCACAAGACGTGGGACGGAATGTGTACCGCCCTGACCTACCCTGAGCAAGAAAGGAGAAGAAAGGCAGGAACAAAAGCAAGATTAGGCCCGAAGGCAGAAAAGAAGGTAACCGGTGTATGGCTAAAAGCAGTGATGGCCGCCGACAGCTGCACTTTACCGATCATCCAAGACCATGAAGTACAGTGACTGTCCCTTTATCCGACCTAATTCCACTACGCTGGCACGGCGCAGGCGTGGCGCAGCTGAGGAGCTAGAGGAGCTGGAGGCCATTGCCCAGGGTGCGGCAATGGACGCTGCAATAGAGGACAATGCTGGCGGTTAAGAGAGCCGTCACAAACCCTGGGGTGTGAGTCCCCTCACAAACACAACCCTGAACACTGATTGGATCTTGGGACGGTCGGAAATAGGGACTGTCACTGTACCTTGCATGAACACCTTTTGGTGCAATGTGTATAGGAGTTGAACACGTGCACCTGTGCTGAACCATGCAAAAAAAAACCCTCAAGCCATGTTCAATGGCACAACATTGTTTAACTTTAACTGGAGCCTGGCTAGTATACACCAACTCATAACAATTGTTCTGCCTGCGACACACTGCGCCCTGCTCAGAACACACAGGCTCAGGTGGCTAGGCCACATGGGACGCATGCCTGACACTTCCAGCGTCAAACGTTTGCTGTCTGCAACTCTTCCAGCCCCAGAGGACCAGCAGGCTGTAGCAAGGAGAGGCAAGGGTGTCCCACTCTCAACTTGGAACCATGTGGCTAGTGATGAAATTCGTACTTTGTACCCTGCTACCAGTGAGCTTTCTTGGCTTAATGATCGTCAGGCGCTTGATTCTTCGAGAGACATTGTGTTTAGCTGCAATGGGTTGACCTTGGGTTAAACCATAAGAAGCCATGTAATGATGAAATGATGATGATGACGATAACAATTGTAACACTCATAGCAGGAAAAAAAAGAAGTTTGCCGGTTCTGGGACAGTTTGTGTGAATTGGTCTGTATTACCGCCAGCAACCATTGT
>QAXH01000722.1:0-12335 GCA_004335635.1 Chloromonas sp. AAM2 | reverse complement strand
AACCGCACACGGGGTGAGCAGCGGGGTGAACATCGCGTGTTGTGGTAGACGGTGCACTGCCACTTCTGGGACAGCAAGTCATTTAGTGTTTGAGTGCTTGTTTTGAATGCTTGTAATGACCCATTGTCCACAAGTCCCACTGTTGTCCCAGTATTGGCAGTACACCATCGTCAGCCAACACATCCTGTTTGAACACACATGAGTGTCACCTACACTGGGACCAACACCTCTTTTGAGGTCACAGACAAGCAGATTTGTCCTTCACGAGGAACATACCCCAGACTTCACCGACAATTCAACTCGTTCACACGCACATACAGACACATCAAACCCAAGAGAAGAGCATTACCAGTGGTTTCAGTGCAGGACGCAAGAATTGTCCCAGAACTGGCAAACTTCTTTTTTTTGTGACAACAAAGCAGTACGGTGTGCGAACAGGAAGAGCTGCGCACACTGCCCTCCTTGAGCCATCATGACGTCATGACGATCTTATGCAGCGCCTGGACCAGACACCCAAGGACCAGCACCACCGTTGCCACCGCCATAACAACACCTCCTGTCTACAGCACCTGGGCTGGCATTCACACTGTGAGGTTTCTTGGTATCATTTCTATGGAGCAGTGTTGGCAGCTGCATGCCACACACAGCCCTCCTCAAGCAATAACACCTGTCTAAAGCACCCAGGCTAGGCACCCCAGCACCAACGCCGCTGCTGCAACTGCCACAACCACCATTGCACCTGCTGCCACATGCAATGACTGTGCCACCTTTGCGTATGGAATCTCCGAGTGCAGCTGACTGGCCAGCAGTGACTTGTGTGTGAAGGCGCTGGGGTAGACCTTGTTCGCTAGCATCATGGGCAGACCTGACACTAGAAGCAGTACAGTGCTGTACAGCCTCTCTGTGGGTGTTGGTTCGCGGGTCACGCCCCGGATGGTGATGCGGCCAAAGCGCTGGATCATCTGCAATGGTGGACAACAACGCTTGGTGATGCATGCATATTCTTTTCAATGTGCAGGTCAAACAGTGAATGCAAATCAGTGTACTCAGGCATGAAGCAGCGTGTTCTCAGGTAAGGGCGGCAATGTTCTCAGTTACTTGAGCTGATTGCATGTTTGTTTACATCAGGGAAGCCGACACAGGACGCAGAACGGGATAGGCAGCGTCCTGACCTACTCTGAGTATGAACGCAAAGCAATCGCAGGGAATAGTGCAGGCAGGACAGGCCAAAGGAAGGCAGAAAACAAAATGAGCCGCCTAGAGTTATGTCATAGGCCAGAGCCAGTTGCTTCTTCCTGCCTTTGTGTGTTACTCAGTCATTGCTCAGGGTAGGTCGGGATGGCACACATGCCACACACGTCATCCCGTTGACAGCTTGCCTGCTTTACAAAGATGCACACTAGTACAAGGGATAACAAGAAGAGAAGATTGTTTATTGAAGAGTTGATCATGTAATCACTTACTGCCATACGCAGCTCCATGTCCTGCAGAGCATGAGCATCCGCGAGTCGTGCCTTGGTGAAGGCTTCAGGTGCCGCCTCCAGTCCCACCGCATCCAGCGTCTGAATGAACACTCGCACTGACTCGAGCGCAGCATTGAAACCCTGTGCATCAGGGCACATGCACGTCCAATCCTGGTGCTTGACACGAATCCTGGCCAATCGTGATTGTGGTCTGTACAGCCTCTTCGTGGTCTAAAGCCACTCCATGGTGCGTTAGAATGTCCATGGTGCGTAAGAATGAATGCGCAATTCCTGATCTATTCATTTCAGCTCGAAGCTGCTGCCCAGACCAGAAGCAGCAACAGTTTAGCACAGTGCCCAATAGTGATGCCCAATAGTGATTCCTTGCCATATGCTTGTATTTCGACTCGGCCCGACTGCATACGTGCGCAGGACGATCACTGCATAAGCTCATCGAGTGTGTATTGATTACACCAGAAGGGCCCACATGCACCTACCGCGGATGCTAGCGAGCCATGCAAGAGCCATGCGTGTATACCATCCTGACAAACCCTGTGCGCCCCCTGACCAACTTGCTGCTATGCATTCATGTAGCGTGGCATGTCACATCGATGCATCTCTCACTTGGCCTAGATGGGGCAGGACGGAGTGTGCAGCATCGCCCAGCAACACACAACTGGGACCGTGAAACTGCAACACAGGCCAAACACATGTGAGTTCAAACTGCATGAGCGCAAGAAATCAGCAAACAAAGAGGCCATGACCCAGGCGTTAAGAATTTGCATCTGGCACCTATCGACCCTCTAAGAGCTCCCACACAATCACTAGATGCGTACGCAAGGCAGGTAAAGCTTAAGTACAGACAAAACAACCCAGACGCTGCGGAGACACTGCGGGTTGAATCACACATTTGTAAGGGGCGACGATACGATTGATGCTCACTTGCGAAACTCTGGTGACGCGACTGAAGCCGGAAGGTCGCTGCTTGCCCTCCTCCCTTGTCGCGTCGATGATGGCAGGCGTCCACTCAGTGAGGCCGGGGTGCTCGGCAAACAGCGTGGAAACAGTGGCGGCAATGTCCTTCGCCTTGAACCTGCACGCAAGGTTGAACAACCATTGGCGCTGGCTGTCAGGACAGTCACTGAGCCTAACCTAACCCTGACCAATCGTCGATCTACGTATTTGCAACCCAGCCCCTGACCAATCGTCGATCCTAACCTAACCGTTATCCTATTCAGCGCAGGTCTCGGCTGCATGATCTCGACGCAGATGATCTTGCTGGACACTCAATGGCTTGTAAGTGGCTCTCACACTAGTAACCCTAGCTTAACCCTAACCAACTCAGGACGGAGCTGTTAATTTCGAGTTTTAAGGAAACTCATCTCTCACTTACGATCCAAACGATGTAATCATTCCCGACATGGTGCCGTCCGTTTGCTTCCACAGTGTGATCATGGGGGTACCGGGTTTACTGAACATGTAGTTGTACTGCCCTGGGCTGTGGGAGACTATGCCGGGGATGGCCGACTCAATTGAGGGGGACAGCGACAGCTCATGAAACGTCCTGTGGACACATATGGCGCGTGCATGCATGGCTTTGTCCTACGTCCAGAACTGCGGGAACGGACATGCGGGGTAGTGCCACCCCGTGAGCACCACATTTCAAGTTTATACAAGGCAGTGCACGTCCCGCTCCGTGGCCTGTGATGGCCTGACGTAAACACATGCAATGAATGAATGAGGCCTGGCCTTGATGGTGGTCATGCACTTTTGACTAATAATGCCATCTGTGCACTAGGCCAGCAGACCAGGCGGGGGCGCGGCCCAGACAAGATAGAGCATCAAGCAAAGGCTGAAACAAAGAGCACAAAATAGGCAGCTAAGCTACAGGGTCACACCGGCCATGTTCCATGTTGTTGTTTACATGGCCTTCAGTCCGGGAGGACTGCTCAGCAGGGGCAAGGGGGACAGGAAATTAGGTGACCCATTTGCTCATGTCCCATATGATCCTGCTACTAAGTATGCCTGCTTACTTGTACGTGGAGCATGACTCGAGGAGCACTTCTGAATGCATCCCAGGCACCACTGAAGCCACCTCCCTGCGCACAACGCTGTTGTACCCGTCGGCGCCGATCAGTAGACCATACTCTGCTGAGATGCTGTGTTCCTGGCTCGGGCCGTCTGTGGCGGCAGCGCCAAACAGGGCGACCCTGCGCACAACAGTGCTCGAGATAAGCCCACGGCCTTCTGGCGCAAGTAGTCATGCTGACGGCATCAAGATACACTCTCTGATAGCCCGGTGTATAAGCCCCACCGGTGTATAATTTACAGCGTTATATTGCGCAGCTTGCAAAGTATTCCCAGAAGTGCAGCGGATGCCTGTTAGCGTTAGCGCAATGATCTAGAAATTCGCACACCCTGCGAAACCCGCCTTGATTCAATGGCTCGTTAGCGTCCGACCTTGATTTCTATTTATTTTTGTGTTTTCAGTGCATGTGGGGCCCCCCTGATGTAATCTTTATAAATGTACTTGACTTGACACCTGCTCACCTTGACTTGAAATCCACTTGCTGCAGGCTGACCCCCCAGTGCCAGTGAATGCTGCCACCATAGGGGGAGTAGTCCTGCGCTGACGCTGATAGATACAATTCCCGGTTAAGGGCTGCACGATCGGCCAGAAACTGACGCCGTACACTGCACAGAGCAGGCAAACCAAGGACGAACCAAGGTAAGCAGCCAGTACGTCAGATAGGTAGGTAGGTAAGTAGGTAGGTAGATAGATGAGTGCTACCATGAAGTGCTGGAATGCGGTTTTGGGTGGTGGGCAGTAGGTGCTGTGCGCTGAATTCGCCCCACGTATTATGTCTGTATTCGTCACGAATATGCGCCGAACTCTGAGCTCCAAACATCAGATTTGGCAAAGGGGCCAACATGCACAAAGAATGCTGGCAAGCCACGCCTGGAACGACTTGTATAGCTTGTTCACATCCGCAGTGATGGCGGGCACTCACGGGTCCATAGGCGTTGCAAATGTTAGGAAAGGTGAGGGCTGGCCATTGATGTACCACCCATTCCTGGGGCGGGCACAGCTCGTGACGTTCTCAGTGTCCAGGCCAGCCAGTTGAAGGGTGTGAAAGCACCTGCGGCATCGCTCTCACATGCTTTCCGGCCCACACTACATGCGTTCCACCCGCCACATACGAACAATAGCTGTTTTTTGTCATTTGAATTTACAGCTTTGACTGCTATATTCCCTCCCAGGTGCTTGGCATGCAATCACACTTTGTCAACACGCTTGGTGATGGCTTACTGAGCTGAAAGGTAGAATCCCAGGAATCGCTGTCGGACCCTTCCTTGCCTGACATTCAGGCCCAAGGGATAGGAGCGACTGGCATTGAGCACCCTGCCGCTTTTCGCAGTGGCCAGTTCGCTCCTTTGCTCGAACACCTCGCAGCGCCAGCCCCTTCTGGCAAGACACGCGGCTGCTGCCAGCCCCGCAGGACCTGAGAGCGGAGGGGTTGTGTTTTCACTTACGCCATGCCAATCGCAAGCACAACTGTCCTTCCGCTCGACGAGGCACAGCAGCAGTCGCAACGCGCAGAAGCGAGCTAGTGTGTGTTGCATTGCGGAGAGCTACCTGTGCCGACAATGACTGCGGTCTTCATGTGATGATCCTTGCTCACGCGATGTGACGCTGGACCATTTGGAGCGACCATTATCTGTACTCGCACTCTCCGCCGCTGCCGAGTTGCCCACGAAGTATGCCATGCTGCGGCATGGAGTGCGACTGGTTGCCCGCTCCTGGGCACAACACGAGGCCCTCCGCCTGCCACACCTACCTCTCAAATTACCTGCAACCGTGCGCTCTTGGACCAGCCCGTGGTCTTGGAACGGAGCAGCGAAGGAGAGAAGAGAGCAGATCAGAGAGTAGGCAGGTCAAACGCTAACCCGTCGACTTACATACAAAAAAAGATGTTTGCCACTTCTGGGACAGTTTGTGCAGGACGATTCAATTGTCAATGGCGTTTGCCGGCAAAAGCCAAGTGTACGTGTCTAATTGTGCCACACATCGCAAAAACAGCCAGCTACTCAGTGCTCAATGCAGGGGTAAAATGGCAGCAAATGTTGCCCAGATACAGGCAAGCCTGGTCAGACACAGCCAGTCTGGCTGGACTTCCCTTAGCTTTTGTAGGTAGAGAAGGAAGCCCAGCTTGGAAACAGCAGCAAAGCTGTACATGCATGCGACGATTCTGGGACGTGCTTGCAGATTCAGGAGCAGCATGCCGCACGTAGCGCAAGCATGAGCACAGAAATAGTAATCACGAACATTATGAGCACAAAAAAAATGCCGTACTTTGGCACTTGTGCATTGCCTCACGATCTCACCCATGCACCGATTCAGTGTTGTCCCTTGCATTCTGCTTCGTGCTTTTGCTTATTCAGGTGTTTAATACTTCAAAGTTGATTGCTTTTTAGATTTATTTTATGAAATTCCATCTTTGTCAATCACGTGATAACGCATCCTGTGCTGCTTGTGTTGGAGGCTGGCGCTGGTGTCATGCTTGGGTTGACTGTGAGTTCATAGCCAGCCACCACGGGTCGGTGGTCAGAGTCCATCAGGGAGCCGACGTCCCTGCGCACACAACATAACGTGAAATAGCAATGTTTAGAACCAACTCCATGATGGAAACCGTTTCCAGGCCACCGGCTTGCCGGTCTGGCTTGCTTTTTCTTGCCTTTGAGCTTGTGTTTTGTCTGCCTCTTCGCTGTGCTCCTTTCTTGCACAGGGTGGATTGAGGGTACATATTCCATACCATGTGCTTTTACGGCTTCCCTGGTGCCAGCAGGCAACACTGACCTGTAGTATAGCGGTGCATCCTGAGAGGATGTTCGAGGCATTCTGTAATACCTATGAATTGCAAAGTTACTAACAGTGTGGCTGCACTGACCTGTAGTATAGCGGTTCTAGAGCGCACACGTGCTCATGCGCGTAGGCCGTGTGCAGAATGCGGTCAGTCCAGGAGGGGATGCGCTTATCGCTGTAGGCCGCGGTGCCGGGCCTGAACTTGAAGGTGGGAGGGAAATGGATGGCCTGCTCGTGGAAGCCCTGAGGACGCAGGACAAGACAACGCATGCGCTTGTTTTGTTTTCTGCCTTCTTCTGGCCCGTCATGCCTGCTTTCGGCGATGCAGGGTGGGCAGTTTTTTTTGGGTTTCGTTTGTTGGCAATAGGGCTCCACCCTTGGGGTTGGCGAGGATTTGGCAAGGCCCATCATTTGTTTGAATCACACTTCAAAGAACTTGGAAGTTCTCCGTGGACAACGGTTACATCTTTGTCCTGGTTCATACATCACTGCAACCTGACTTGAAGCGCCAGTATCCACCTGTTTTCTAGATCCATCTCTCATAGCTCACCTGAAACACCTTGCCCTTGCGCATCTGAAGCCGCAGCTGGTCGTTAGCGTGTAGAACCTGCAGAACCGAGTGCAGAGGGTTCAGAAGGCTGCGAGGCAAGATGGGGATTAGATGTAACTGCACAGCCTTGAACACAGCATCGGACAGCTTGGTAAATGCCAGCGCAACTTTTGCCGAGAATCTGCATGGGCTCAGACCACTCGCCTCGATCATGTCCGATCCCAGTAAGTGTCGAATGGCAGACGATGTGCCGTTGATGCGGTAGTTGAGATCTCCACTCCACAGCACCACATCGTGCAGCGGCAGAGCTGATTGCCTGGGGCCAACTGACAACGGACTAGCCGCTAGGGAAGACGCATCAAATGAGGCTCCAAAGTTTGAGTTTTCTCGCGGAGTGGAGCCTCGGCTGATCGTAGGAAGCAGCGGGCTGCTGAAAGACAGGTCGGTTGCAACACCATTCCCAACACCGCCAGTTGGGTCGAGTGAGCCAATGCTACCCAAGTGTGCTGGCGAGGACGCCGGTGACGGTTGCGGTAACTGCGACATGCTGGACACGTGAGCAAACCGGGAAACACGCGGGTTGCCGGCAGGAGCGCTAAGGGATGACGACTGAGGCGTCGGAGGTCCGCTGTTAGGCCCTCTGGGTGAAAACTCGCTTGCGGCCGAACTACTTGGGCTGCCGCGTAATGGGCTTTCAGATCTGAGCGGTGTTGTGGCACCTGATCTATCGCCGGGCGTAGCGGGCACAGGAACATTGCCGGTTGTCGCCGATGCACTAAATAAGCCATTGTAGATGCGCTGGTAGTCAGCGTTTCGTCGTTCTATGAACTCGTCGTGAGCCGCCAAGTGGCTGGTGATGAGAAGCAGGCGTGCGCCATCGATCGTGCAGGACACGCCGACTGCGCCCTTGTTGCCTAAAACGTTTCCCACACCGCATGCAATACTGGAAGTTCGCACGTCACTAATCCGGGACGCAACCTGCAGAGTGTGCCAAGGATGAGCGGCGGCCACATCAGGATGGTCCTGTGTTACCACCGCTGTGTTACCGCTTCTGTGCTACCTTCTGTGCTACCTTCTGTGCTACAGCTGTGTTACCACCTGTTTGTGCGATGCTTGCAGCATGGATCGCCTGCGTGGAGCCACTAAATCAAGCTTGAGCAGTGCGAAATGTTCGGGATTGGGTGCATAAAGAGAGGCACAAATCCGAGTGAGCAATTCCAACTCACCGTAGCGTGTGCGTAGACAAGCAGTGAAATGGACAGGAGAGACTCCTGAGCCTTCTGCAAGGGCAGAGAACAAGAAGCACGTCATCATAGGTTGCTCAGCATCATAGGTGCTCATAGGCCACCAATACACTCAGTAACTGTTCTGGCGCTACCTGACACCCTGCCATTCACCGCTAAGTACATGCACAGTCGCCACACTTTTGGGCTTTTCCAAGGCCATCTGATCTCTGGTCTGACCTGGCATCGTTCACCACACCAGCACTGCACATCACATAGACACTCGTTCCCGTAAACCTCAGCCCGCAGCCCACACGTCGCACTCCACCACATACCATACATCCCACTCCCCACACTCCCCACACCCCTAACCCCACACCCCATACCGCACGCCTGACACCGCCCGCCCACACCTCTCACCCCACATGTCACAGCCCACACATCATGCTCCAAACATCACACCCCACACACTTCAGACCTACACCCCCCACATACCTACACCCACACCCCATACCCCATCACACATCACACATCACACCCCACACATCATATCCCACGCATCACACCCCACACACCTTGACGTATCGTTGCCCCAGGGAGCGCGACAGGAGCCGCTCCCAGTCGCCCAGCGCACACGACTCCTGGGTGCCCACCATCAACCTGGGAATGGCACATGCACAGCCACATGCTGGTTGGATCTATGGTTGAATGATCACGATCAACGTGGTACAACCCACGCACACCAACGTGGTTCGGCCTGGTGCGCGTGCTGTTCTCGTGTCATCAACAGATATCATCAACACATACCTGCTCCAAACTAGTTTGCGTGCTAAACTAGTTTGGGTCCTGATAGGCCCGGTAGGCCCGAATTTACTTTGGCGTTTTTAATTTTTGCGTCTTGGGCGCCAAAGCTGGCTTGTTTTGCGTTCTTTATTATTGCGTTTGACATTTGGCCTTCTTATTTTGCGTACCTGTTACACCTCACACCACAGCTGCCATGCACGAGCACACTGCATCTGACACCTATCGTTGAGGTGTTAAGTGACTACTACACTGTCACTGTTATACCAAAGTCCCAATACCGAATGTGGGACTCTTGCAGCCCAGTTGGCTCTGCCCCTTAGGAGCAGTGGCCACTGGCGGGTTAGGAACATTCTTGTTTGCGTGCTTAACTAGTTTGCGTCTGAGGTGGCCAAAACGCAAAATAAATTAAAAGGGCTTTGCGTGACGGTTTTGGCTCTTTTCTGCTATACGGTATCATCAAGTAACATAACCTAATCTTATGCTTGCGCTGTCCAATCACAAAATAAAGGTCGCGTAGCTTTCCTTTCCTGTCACCAAACGTTGCACGGACCCTCTATGCGTGTGCTTCCATGCACTTTGCAGTGGCGCTGCACTGCAACAAGATCAAGTGCACACCATTCGATCCGGTTCACTCCATCGTGGCGCAGATTCCAGCAACCACATTCTGCTCATGCCTTCACGCTCTCAGTTGCACTCACAGGTCGGCCGGTGGGCCGTCATTTCCGAACAGTGCTTGCGGTAGCGCCGCTGGGAGAGTCCCCGCCATGTTGTACGTGATGACATGAATCCGAAGACGGGAGACAGGGCCGGCGGTCTGAGTGTCAAAAGGCGAGACGGGCCCACCCTCGCCCTGTGTGGCCGCACCCCCTGCCAACCCCCATCCGGGGCTTTGGTACATAGCAGCTGGCTGTATGTCTGGTGGATTGTGCGCCAAGCTGACTTGGCAGTGTGGTGGTGAGTTGGCTTGGTTGTGTGACACCCTGGAGCAAGGTATGCTAGCGTGTGCATCGTGTGCATGGTGTGCCCGGGCTGCGAGGGCTGTGGGTGTGTGTGGGACGCTGGGGCCCGCCTGGTGCCTCGGGGTGGGGAGGGCGGTGCCGGTGTGAGGGGTGGCTGATGTGGGCCTAAGGGCAGAATAGATAGCAGGATGGGAGTTCAATGCACACTGGATCACATTCACCAACAACGGACAACACTCACAACAATCTCAATTTCCTTCTGTTGCAGTTTCAGGGCCAGGGCATGTAAGAAGAGGGCAGTGCAGCCGACCATGCATGACGTGGCACCCACACCTGCTCCGTCTGTAGTTGTCAATGGCCGGTAAGGCCCCAAGAGCTGCTCTGCACTGCAAGAGAGGGCTGTCTGTGGCTGGCGATAGCAACTCCTCTGCGCCTCCATTTTTATGCGGCTGGGCTGGTTCTTGGCTTGGGCTGAGGTGGCCTGGTGCCAAGGACTGCCCTGGCAAACCCAGAAGCTCTTGCATAGGCTGATCTCCAGGCTGCACATGGGGCTGTAACGGAGACAGCCTGGTGCGCGCATGGGGCACATGGGCTGCACTGAGGTCCATCACGACTCACACATTCGGCGATCTTTGCATTCCACAATGCATGACGCTCTAGTGCATGTATAGGGCTTGTTGTTAAGATTCAATGGCCGGTCATAAGACTGATTATTCATATGCGTTCCATACGTGACAAAAGCTAGGTGCACTGGACCGCGGTTGCGACAATGCTGTACGATATAACAATAACGCGACATGAGCCCAGGCACGCAGCTCCTGAGCGGTTTCTCCCGTACAAATCCGAAATCTGGCAGCTATATCTGCTGGCTTTCAGCTTGCACGCAAGGCTCCCTGGAGACCTGTCAACTCTCAAACAGCAAGCCTTTTACAGCATTAGGTGCGCAGGGCCAAGCTACTGCGTCCCAACCCGTAAGCCCAAATTGAGTTGTTCCGGGGGTTGCTGAAATTGCAGTCTGGTTGCCTGCCTCTTAGCAGAAGCACGAAACGGCCTTGGCGTAGCCCTGCTTTGCCCGTGACCATTAAAGAGTGAAGCAGGAAAGGAGCAGGCCAAACGAAGGGTTACGAATGCTGGAAACTAGACAGCACGAACCTGCTGCTGGTTGGGCCTGTGTATCCCATGGTGCTGCATAGCCTGGACCTGCCACTGCATGCATGCGCTCCCAACTTTTTTCACTTGATATCACAAGCTGACGCCTTTCTAAATTTTGTCTGACGACAGCCCGGACTGGAATGGACTGGCAGTCGCATGAACAAGCAGCCAGGTGTTCGCGCATCGCTTGTAACCTACTTCTGCTTGCTCACCGACACACACCGAGACACACACGTCAAACTCGGCGCACGTGTACGTCGCGTGCTGCCACATCAATAGGGTCATCATGATCACCCTCAGAGTAGTGCGCACGTTTGGTCGGAATTCTACAAGTGAGGCATGAGAGTGGCAGGTTCGTGGGGCTCCGAAAACACCCAGGTGCTCCGAAACCAATCAGCTAGCAGGGCTCAGCTAGGGTCAGATTGGTTGTGCGGTGCTGTGGCCAGACTGTGTGTGCCAGCAAAACATGTGTTTTTTTGTTCTTGTATGTTATTTTTTTTATCTATACTACAGCATGCAAGCTGCTGACAGGCAAGGGATGGGATGTGTATGACATGAAACACAGCGTGAATTGCTGAGAGGCCCGAGGCGCAAGATTGATGAGTCATGTTTCGTCAGAGTTCCGTCAAAGTGAGAGAAACGCTTGTGACCTGTCAAATCCGTGGCCATATATCGGCACAGTCGCTCTCTGCTCGTCCTCTTCGCCCCGGCTGACTTGAAGTAGTGGCAATCTTGTGCCTTGAACAGCAGTCGGCCTCGCGCAAATCACATTTCGTCATCACATCCATTCTCGCACGATTGTACGAGGCTTGGAGCCATCTCCACAGTCTCCGCAGAGTCTCCGCGCCTCACCATGTTACCTCACCATGAGGATGAGGTAACCTACTGCGGTGACTCTGTTTTTACAAACGTGCGGCTCGCCTTCCACTGCATGTTGACCGCCCTCAGTCTTGTTGGGGCCAAGAGTATGGCAAGCACCTCGATACAACGGATCAAGGCTAACAATAAGTCCCAGTCTGGCAAGGTGCATACCCAAGTCATGCAGTGGATCATGCTGACCCAACACCAGACATACATCCCATGCATGAGCACATATCGGGTCGCCGCTTTCAACTGAGCAATACTGCAACCTTCTTTGGTCATCTCAGCTTGCAACAGACGAACTGCCGCCGCCGCCCAGGTGCTCTTGTCGTGCTGCAGCAGCTCACACCTGTATCCAAGCGGACAATCACTGTCACGTTGCCACACAACGCCAGGGATACCGGGACACAGTCGATGTAGGTCACCACGACGCCATTCGGGTAGGCCGTGCGAATGCCC
>QAXH01000720.1:0-20080 GCA_004335635.1 Chloromonas sp. AAM2 | reverse complement strand
ATGCCACTATTAAGCAGGAAGGCACCTCATTGAGAGCATACAGTGTCCCTTGAAGAGCGTCGCGGAGGAAGCTTTGTGCCCCGGCCCATGGAGCACTTTTGTGAATGGGCAACCCTCTTGGGCTCTTTGAAATAAGACTGTCATGACATGCACATTGACTGCCTCTGTGTTGCCCGCTGCTTCCGCCCTGTCACCTGTTGGAAAGTCGGGTCCAGGTATGTGAGCCATGAGCTGCTCAATGGTGATGTCAGGGTTGCGGATCAGCGCTGCGAGCCACAGGCAACACACAACGGGTCGGGAGGTCAAGCCAGGCTGGCAGTCAAACTTGGGTGTGGTCAAGCCAGGCTGACAGTCAAACTTGGACACCAATTGCATCACGACAGTCCTGGGTTCATCCAGGCACACACTGACCATCACTGCACACCTTGCCGCCTATCATAGGCTGCTCATGCGTCTTTTGATAGAATCGTGCAAGCATCCGTGCTTGACCACCCCCAGTTGCGCTGTTCACATCTCACACTGCACACCCGGGCCGCCCTGCCCCCCTCCCCTGTTTCCCCTTCCTTCACCTGCCAGTCCCTCCACCACCTCCCTCATGTTGTGGGGCGGGATCTTGGTCGCAATGCCCACTGCAATGCCATTGGTGCCGTTGATGAGCAGGTGCGGCACTTTGGCGGGCAGCACCACCGGCTCAGTCTGTGACACAGCACACACGCACACCGGTTAAGCGTGTGCACTGCGCAACCGTACATGAATCACCTGGCTGGTGCGATCAACCTCCACATACTGCAACCTGAACCCGAGCAAACCTGCAGAGCACGAGCTTCATCAAAGGCAAGCCATGTGTGCCTTTCCGTAAAGCTGTCTGGGGCACAGCGCAGAGACCTACGAATGTGGCACACTCCCATGCTTCAGTGTATTTTGCCCGGTGTTGCAGGGACCTGCGGCTGCCCCGCACCTGTGACGCGTCAAAGGTGGGTGCCCAGTCCACCACATCCTGCTCCAGGTCGGCCAGTAGCATGTCGGACGCCAGCGCCTGAGCGGGCCATACACACACAACACACGGTGACACAGGGCGATGTGGACCCTGGACCCTGGTGTCCAGCTAAGGGTGGCATCAGCATGTCACGGGCCACAGCGCCCTCCACCACCAGTCCCACCAGGTTGTAGGGTGCGCTGACTAGAGTTCCAACTGCACAAATTAGATTCTATTAGATTCTATTAGAGCCACTCTATTAGATAGAATCTAGAAAACGGCTTCTAATTGTGTCCGTTTCGCTTGATCTCTTTGGATTTGGGTTGCCCTGGGTTAGGGCATGCCATGCCGCAGCATGTTCAAGGATTTGGTTCAAACATGTAGCCTTTGGGGACCTTTAACATGAGGTCGCGGACGCGGGTAAGTGGCCCTGGCAGGTTGTGAAGCTCTTTCAAGCTCTTTCAAAGTTGGCTGTAACAGCTGGCAATACAGCGGTGATTAGAAGGTGCAGTGGTTGCGTGTCACAAGCAATGCAACAGGGCTGCCCCTGTACATCCTGCAGTAAGAGTCAGTCTCACAGGCCTGCCGTGCGCACCTGTAGCCTGCACTCGGTGTACCTCATGGCTGCTGCAGGGTCATCGTCCAGGGAGCCAAAGTTGCCATGGCCTGAGATCTGCACGTGTGACAGTGCTGCAATGTGGTGAGACAGCACAGCACGGTCAAGGAGTCACGTGATGAACACGCAAGAATGGCAGCACGACAGGTACTAGAGTTTGGCCCCCTTCTTCTCCCGGGCCGCTCGTGCCCTCTCTTGGCCCCTTGGCCCTCGCACTTGCTGACACGCCCGTGCAACCGCAGTGCAGACAAGCATGGTGGCCCGTTTTTCCACCATAGCAAGTACTGGATAGTCAAGGCCAGTGGGCGGACCTGGCCCTCCTTGTTGTTGCCCAGCCATACCCTGCCTTGTTCGCCTGGCCCATCCACTTGCTGGCTCAACCCTTGCCAGCATGGCCCGTGTCTGCCCTTCTCTCACCAGCGGGTCACGCATGCTGAAATCCTGCGCCAGGCGCACGAGCGCATCGTACACCGCTGTGTCGCCATGGGGGTGGTACTTGCCCAACACCTGGGGGCAGACATGTGTGTGCATAGGACAGGTGTAATCTGAAGAGGTGGAGCTGCATGTGACACACTGTTCGTGGTGTGCGCACAAAACTTGCACTGACGCAGCGTTGCAGAGCGCTTCCAGGTAAAGAAGCCGAATTGGACTGACAAGGCAGTTAAAGGCATGCATGTGAAGTGCGCTCAGTGCTGCTCTCTGGTCATGCCGTGGACTGCAACGCTGCTGAAATGGCTTGCGGCCTTCTGAATGGCCACTCACCTCCCCCACCACCCTGGCACACTTCTTGAATGGCTTGCTGTGAAAGAGTCCAAGGTCATGCATGGCGTACCTGCGAACGAGTCGAAACCGAGCAGATATTTGCATGCCGAGGTTACCTCTGACCAGCCAGCTGTGAGGCACGCAGTGAAGTGTTGACCCACACCCAGTGCAGACATCCCTCTCACACTCAGAGTGGCACCTTGGCAGCACGGCTTCGCTATAGGTTACTGTGCACGTCAGCTGTGGATGCTTTATGATGCCTGCGTTTCCTACTGAAGTGAGCAGTAATCTCAAGCGACCATCGTTGCCCCTGGCACCCAACCCCCATGCTGTGTGTGTGACCCACAGTATACGCCGGTGCACGGGCTTGAGGCCGTCCCGTACGTCCGGCAACGCCCGGCCAACAATCACACTCATGGCGTACTGCGAGTGCACGCACATAACGGTAGTACAGGCCACAAACTACAGAGAGATACAGGCTGAGGCCACATACGTTGGGCTGCAGGCTGCAACAGCAAGCCAGCAAAAGCCAGGTTCTGAATCCTGCGACTTCACTGGGCACAACTTGGGTTGTATGCCTCCTTTTGACGCTGCATAATGCTCTTCAAATGCCCGGTACTACTGCACGAGTGTTGAACTTGCCCTCATGGTATTACCATTCAGCGGGCGTGTGTGTGTGTGTGTGTGTGTGTGTGCGTGTGCGAGCGACTCACAGCTAGGTATGATTCTGACGCCTCCACGTGTAGCTCCCGGTCTTCCACACGTGGGCCCGGGGCTGTGGCCACTGCACCCGTGAAGAAGGCCTCCAGGCCAGCGCCGTTCTGCTCTGCCCCTGCAGACTTTGCTGCACAGGTAATGCTGCTGCCTGCGTCCTGTGGCTGCAAGTCATGTGTCAGGAACAATGGCCGAGGGTACCTGCCATGCCTAGCTTTTGGAGGCAAATGGAGTGCCTGCTGCCGGCTGTGTGTTTGTGGTGGCAGCAGACTGTGGTGCTGCATACTGTCAATTGACAGTGGAGCAGCGGTGCCTGAGGCTTGGCAGGTCCTGCACAAGGCAAAACCACACATTGGGTGGCTGGAGCATGCCCTGTGCTGTCTGCCTTGAGCAGATGCTGCCTACTGACTGCTGCAGGGCTGCTGCTGGGTACTTGCTAGCTCTGTTTTCAGCAATGACAATTAAGAAATGAGCTAGATGACCAGTGCTCAAGCTACATGGCTTATTCTTGACCAAGGAAAGCCTCGGGTTCAGCGCACTCTGACAGTGTACATCATGCATCGGGGGTAAAAACACGTCACATCAGCCACGATCAGCCAGGCAGATACACACCTTCGTAAATAGGCGTGTCAGCATTCCATCAGGCTTGGCACTGGTGTCCTGCTGCCTAGAAGAAGCAAAACCAGCTCAGCCGAACTTCCGTAACCACCGTAGTTTGTTTGTTGTTCGTTTTTCCACTGGGGCTTTCTTTGCAGAGGGTATAGGCAGCAGCTCCGCATTCTGGTGCAGCGAGTGACTGCACGAGACCAATCACAGGGTGTGGCCTACTCCTACGGCAGGCATCCAATGTCTCGGGCCACGGGCCTGCTGCGGGCCCTGCAGCGCTTGCCAGGTAGGCTATGCATGCAATCGTTGCTGCACGCATTGAACCATTAGGCGCACGAGGAGGCATATGCAGGTTGCGGAGAATCTCGATCAGCTCAACCTTACGCACCCCCAGGCAAAGCAGCCGGCCGATACATCGCAGACGCAACCCAGCCCCTCATGATGTCATTCAATTGCCATAATGGGCGAGCTACATACGTGCGATTGCCGGGTTGCCCAAGCGCTGGAGCAACTTCGACACTTTCTACTGCTGGGACACAACTGCATTGTGACATTACGGATAAGCATAACATTAGAGCAACGCCGCATCCGTGTCCTCAAGAAGCTGCTGGGTGCTTGAAGCCGAAGGTCTTGACAAGTGACCATCATCTCTTGGTGCATTCTTGCCCGCAGCTGCAGGCGCCGGGTTCGGCGAATCATCATCAGCGCTCAGGGCCGCGCTGTCAAGCACCTCTCTGGGCGAGGCCACCAAGGATGCCCTGCCTGGGTAAGCGCTGTGTGAGGCGTGGCACACGGTCTTGGAGGTTGATGTGCGGCAGAGCAGTAGCATAGGCACATGTGGTGATCAACAAACGTACATGCCTTGTGCATGCAGGTTCAACACTTCAGGCTACTCCTTCAACCCACAGGTGTGCATGGCTGGCGTCAGGAGTGCAGCAGCTTTGTTGGCATGGCATCAAGTAGACTGTCAGCCAGTGCCAGGCTATTGCCAGAATGCAAAGCGTGGTCTCTGCAACCACTGCAGCTGTTTGGTTGTATGGCATATGCGCAGATGCGTACCACGATGCCATTCAGCTTCGCATCTTCGATGCACACAATGACACGCAAGGACGAGGAGAACAAGCTGAACAGCCAGGTGCACGTGCCCGTGCCCAACGCACCTGCAGCCCTGACAGCTCTGCCACCCAAGGCCAGGTGGGCAGGGGTTGGGCTGTGGAGGTAATGAGTAGCCGCGCCTAGGAGCTTCAATGTTTTATGCAACCGACTGGCAGCTTGTGGCTTCGCCACTGCGCGACAGCTGATTGTTGGATGTTGGTGCAAAGCCTGGGGTTTGTTAGATGACCGGTCACACCAGGCAGCACGATGCACAATTCAGGTGCACAGTTCGATCAATTGGTGATGGCCAGGGAGCCAGCTATGGCAGAGGATCAGATCTGGTGTGCTTCTGCCTGCAGGCTGCCGTTGGCTGCTGCTGCGGCTCGCCGTGGCATGGCCCATGCTGCTGATGAGCACCTGGAGATGAACCAGGCCCACCCGTTCCATATCCTGCCAGAGTCCCCCTGGCCCTTTGCGGCCTGCCAAGGTTCTCTGACGATGATGCTGGGCATGAGCGGCTGGTTCCACGCCATCCCACATTGTGGTGCCCTGATGTTTGTCGGTCTTGGCTCCCTATTGACCACCGCTGTGGCCTGGTGGCGCGATTGCATCATCGAGTCCGACATGGGCATGCACACTGAGGTGAGATCTTCAATAGTTCAAGCAGAAGGACAGGGCAACCCTTTCAACCTGTAGCTTGACACGCAACATATGTGGTCGTTGGCTCGTGAGGGTGGCTGCTTGGCTCAGGAGCGTGGCTGATGTACACGTTGCATGAGCAGCACTGATTGTGGACCTTCCTCTTACAATATGCCACGCGATACATGCCATTTGCAGGTCCAGAAGAACAACTTGATCCAGGGCATTTGGATTTTTATCGCGTCCGAGGCAGCGCTGTTCTTCGGCCTGCTGTGGTCGTGTGTGCACCTGGGCATGTCACCCAACGTGTGGGTTCAGATGCAGTGGCCACCAGTGGGCATTGACGCCATCGGCTGGGAGGGTCGTGCCATGGTCATGAGCGCAGTGCTGGCCGCATCCTACTACTCGGCCAACGTTGCCATGGTGGCAAAGGACCCCAAGGTGGGATGCGTCATAAACGAGGCTTTCAGCACAAGTTGCATAACGGGTTGAGCAGTTGGCTACAAGCCGGATTGAACGGTCAACTGTCGGTGCATATGATGGACCAGTGATCACTCACAGGGACTGAAAGTCAAGTGCGTGTGCGTGATGTGTTGCAGGCTGTGATGGCTGCCCTGGGCACCACCGTTGGCCTGGGTGTGCTCTTCTTGGCTGATCAGTACCTCGAGTACAGCACTGCCCCCTTCACCCTCACAGACGGTCCCTACGGCACGACCTTCTTCATGACCACTGGCTTTCACGGCTTCCACGTGTTGGTTGGCTCCTGCTGGCTCATGGCTGCCATGGCCAACTACCCACGGTAAGCCCATCAACGTTGAAAACCGTGTTTGCAATCCTTGCCAGAGTGCTGCTGTAAGAGTTCTTATGTGTTGGCTGTTGGGACATTTCCTAGATTAGGAACTGAGTATCGTACTGTTCATGTAGACGTGTTGGTAAATGCGCTGCTCTTCAGGTACAACAAGCCTACGGTCACCTTGAAGGGTGCTGTCCTGTACTGGCACTTTGTTGACATCGTCTGGATTGCAGTGTATGGTAAGTGTCTGCGAGCGTATTTCAGGATCAGAGTGTACGTACAGCATAGAAGCATGCACTGTTCCTGCATTGGACTGGCTCAGGCTGAGAGGAGCATTTTGAGCATAGCTGAGCTCACTACTGCGTGGGCAGCGTTCCGATTGCACCCCTGATGCTCAAAAGTGAACTGTGCTCCCCCTGAGAGCGGTATTTACTAGGAATAGGAATGTTCTCGTGCAACAATTTTTTTGCAATGAGTTTGTTCTCGACCTGTCCGTTGGCGTCTTGACCTTCTTCTTGTGTTGGCACTTGTTCTCGTTTGCAGGTATCATCTACGCCGCGCAGCTGTGAGCACTGATCAGTACATGCAGACCTAGAGCACTGTGCACAGATGGGAGGCAGGAACTGATAACCTCATCACGTGGAGGATGCCTTGTCACGTTTCCCACGGCTTGTTTGTTGTTTTGCAATTCATTAACCTTGCCCTGGCAGTTACTACTGACTAGCGGCGTCACTGGTTCTGCAGGTGTTTCTTTGTAAAGTTTGTGCCTGTACTTTAAGGAAGCGCATAGAAAAGGAGTAAAGCAAGGCTGGTGAGCAGACACGATGTCATCAGAGCACGCACACTTCAGCACGGAACTGCTTTACAGGAACTTGATCAGCGTCACACCTCAGTAAAAGATTGTGCAGTCAGAGATGATGCAACTAATGCACATCCATACTAAGATAAGCACTGCCGTGTCAGACGCGCTGTCTGCCCAAAGCATCAACCTGTGCAACTGCCTGAGCCAGCAAACCACTTGACAACACATTAAGGAAGTTGTTGTTGTTGTTGTCAACATGGCCTTCAGTCCGTGGAGGACTGCTCAGCAGGGGCAAGGAGAGACGGAAAATAGGTGACCTCTCACCACTGCACCCTAATCACATCAAGAGAGCATGTCACCATAATCACCATAAAGATTACAAGACCGGAATTTGGCCAGAGTTGTGCACAATCAATCAACGAGCACGCAATCAGTTGGTTATGCCCAGTTGAGCCAAAGCAAGTCAAACTCAAAGCCATTACTTTAAGTTAGGTCGAGTCCGGTTGGCAAGATGGGAAGGGGACACTGTCACCAGAGGCAAATGGCAAGGGTTCCGAGGCAAGATGGAAGGGGACACTGCAACCATCGTAACCTAAGTGTTCTTGCGAGGTAAACGCACACTGCGAGTTGTGCAGGGTTAGAATGCGAGTTGTGCAGGTAATCCTCAACAGTCTGCCATGTCCGACGTCATATCCTGGAGATCGCCACATGCGCCTCACATGCAGGGTGCAGCGCTCAAGGCATAGGGCAAGCCACACGACATGATGATGCGGGAGGCTACCAGCACAGGGTTGCGTGCTCCCATGACCATGCTTTTGAGGACTGTGCGCTGCAGCTGCCTGATGTCATTAACAGAGCGCTCCTGTGTCGCCTGGTGTGCGCAGGCCTCAGGAGCGGTGCGTGGCTGCAGGAGCACAGCGTGACGTCCAGAGTTGCGTCCCTCCTCGCCCTCGCTCTCCGCATCAGCGTCACTGGCCACACGCCCGGAATCCCTCGCCATGGGCGGTGTTGGCGGGCAGGCGGCACAGGAGCACGCTGACTCCTCACAAGACACACCACCACCGCTGCTACTGGCATGGCCTGCAACATCTGTCACGCAGCATATGCAACAGAGTCGTTTGAACCATATCTCATCGAGCAGGGGCCAAAATGACATTGAATGAAAATGGTCCCGCAGGTGCCGCACCCGTACCGGAACATTAATTATTTTTCACGCAGGCGTTCCGCAGATACAGCCAGACATCAGTATAATTCGGCGCAGCGTTCCCACAGCCGCTGTTGTTGAGCTGAAAGGCTACGTGAATGGCTGTCGGACTGGTTGCTTCTTGATTCATGCCTGCTACAACACTGCTAGGAGCTACACTGCTACTCATTCCAATGCAAAAATCGTCGTTTTACTTCCCGCAGCGCGATAAGACAAGCCGTTATATTCCCCGGAGCATCAAAAATAATTATTCCGATTCCCCGCAAGCTTCCCGCAACACAAGGTCAAACATGGGGTTTTGGACCCCGCACCCGCCAACAGTTGATTATTTATTGCGGGATGAGGTTTGGTCTGTACGGTACTTGGGGAGGGATCCACAGCACACCAGCTGCAACAAAAACAATGCCAGGTAACTCATTGACAAATGCGTCATATGACTGCATCACTTCCCAAGGCTCCACAGTCGTTCCACATCAGGAGTATGGTCCAGGTCACCAGGCCAGTCAGATACCCTTACAGTGCATGACTAGCGTTAGCTGCCTCGCACCTGGCTCATCCGACTTGCTTGCGTGTTGTTGTGCGTCTTGGTTAGGCGTGGCCTTCGATTTGAGTGCACCCTTGGACCTGTGCACATGAGCAGACCATGTCCGGCACTGCATGCACTTGTCTAGGTTGGGATGAGCTGCGGTTTGTGCATGAGACTTGGGCCGGGCATCAGGGCAACACATGCCATGCCTGGCATCACCATGCACATTGGGGGCTTGAGGAACTCATGTGCTGCCAACGATTAGCGCCCTCACCTCCCTGCTGCCTGTCCACTCACCTGGCCTTCGCACCCTGGCGTGATAGGTTGGGCTTGGCTTGCTTGGCCTCGATTGCTTCTATGATTGCCTTATACCTTGCAATCTCCGCCTCTGTCCGCTCCAGGTCTGCAGCTGCTGAAGCCTCCACTGCTCTAGGTTGCTGGTTCTTTTGTGCTGCCCTGCTGGTGTTCATTGCCAGGCTAGCAGGTGGCACGTAGTGTGAATTCTTGCTCGGCATGGCTCTTGCTGCCGCGACAGGAACAGCACCAGCACCAGCAGCACAGGCATGTTTATCTGGCGCAGGCTGTCCGTCACGGTGCCACGTTTTGTAGCGCTTTGGATGCGTCTTGGTCGCAGCAGCAGCAGCGGCGCTGGCACATGCATGAGTGTCAGATGGTGCTTGATCACCTGCCTGAGGTGGCATGCCTGGAGGCATTGGTTGGGCATGACGGTGCCAAGTGTAGCTGCGCTGTCCAGGCACGTTGCTCACAGCAGCACCAGCAGTAGCACGCATTGTCTTCGCACAGGGGACTACCTTAGGTACAGTGGCTGGGTCAGACTGGCAGTTGTAAGGCCCTGCGGAAGCTGGCATGGGATTGGAGCTGAGAGCATCAGGCGCAGAGGCCTTGCCACCCTTGGCTGCTCTCGTGGCCGTTGTTGAAGGTGCGTTGCCGTGCAAGGCAGCAGCAGAGCTGGAGCTGTCGCTGGCACACTCCGCCAGAGCCCCAAACACGAATGCTGCTTGCTCAAGTGCAGCAGCGCGGATTTCGTCTGGTAGCACAGCCTTGAACACGATGGCCTCACTGACAGCAGGGGCCTTGTAGGCTGTCAGCAGGTCTGGAGACTCAAACTCAGAAAACGTGTGTGATGGGCGCACTATGCCTGCCAAGGTCTGCTGGCTGGCCTTTGGGATGGGGCAGCCTGTTGACGGTGGTGCAAGGCTAGGCGGCCCAATAGCAGTGGGGATGATGGTGCTGCTGTTGTATTCAGGCAATGGCGTGACGGGTGGGCTGGTGGGTGCAGTGGAGGCTTGAGAACTGTGCAGTACACACGTGGTACCTGGGGTAGCTGATAGATGCTTGCCGTCCACTGAGGCTTGGGGAACCTTGAAGGTCGTGCCTGGCTGCCATTCCTTTGCATGGACGTACACATTGCCGCATGTGGCTGCCACTCTGACTACCTGCAAAGAGCAGGCTCCCATGCATGAGATGGAAGATGATGTGTGGCTTGTTCAGCCCTTTCTGCCCCATCCCACTGCGTTGCTCCAGTATCTGTGACTGCAATCAGAACATTGCGTTTCGCTGCTGCACATGCAAGGCTCAACGCGCTGTGGGTCTATGTGGAAGCCTCCCATCTGACCCGTTGTGCCAAGCGCCCTTCCCTGACCTCAAAAGACCGTGCGAGCTGGCAATCGTGAAAGCATTTGCGCTCAGGTTTGCAAGGACAAGCGCAGTCCCTTGCCTTGCTAACAACGCACCTGCTCTTTCGGAGGTATGGCTGAGGGGCTCAATGCGGACTTTGCCCGGTCCAAGCTAGCGGTAGAGGCACGCTCTTTGACGTGTGCTTTGCGATTGCGCTCCTTGGCTTGTGCTGAGGACTGGGTCAGTTTCGCGGCCAACGGCTTAAGTGGCGCCCTGAGTCAGAAAGGTCAGAAAGCACCAGTTGTATGCGAACGCTTTGAATTTTCGCTGCTCAGTCGCGAGAGATTCTGCTTCAATGGCCTTTCGACGCCAAGAGTCATGTTGGGAATCGGGCCGTTTCTGATTCAGTGACGATCAAATCACATCTACTGCCCACAAGGCCACTTTTTCGATGAGCTTATATTGATTTCCAAGCAGGTCTCTGGGATCGCGACCCTTACACACGCCCTTGTGCGAACAACTTTGGACACCTTGGACGCCCTGCATTTCTTGTGCAAATCTGGCCCTGCTGATGGTTCTGGTGGTCGTAAGACTGCATGGCACAAGACTGTGATTGTGGGTCCAGTCTGTATGCTACTGGGTGCAAAGCGTGTGCACTGCACGCATGTGTGATTCACTGCCGACTCGACCCTCAGCATGGCTTCGTGTTGCAGCAAGCTTCTGCAATTCAAAGGGCCTTATGACAACTGTACGTGATCAGCGACTGATGATAGAAAAATCAGTGGCTTGGACTGCGCATGACCACACAATCATACTTTGGAGGATCCTGTGGAGTTGCTGGAAACGACAGTTGAAGGCGGGCCAAGAGGCGAGTGCACCAAGACAAGTTGAGAAGGCTATCTCTTGTACTGCAGTATACTGTGCACTCAATCTCTTACAAGGAGGGAGTGCACACCATGAAGCACGTCCAGCGCAAACATCAACTATTTGCGCAAATTGCAGAAATTTCTCTTAGTAAAGGGGAATCTGACCGTGTCAGCGAGGGTTGGTGAGGCCCTTGTGGCCATCACCCCACAGAACGCCTTCCGAAAGCATCCCGTTAGCCATAAAATGGCATGATTTGAAAGATTGTCAGGGTTAAGGTCAGCGTCAGCTAGTGACATGGCAACAGAAGCTAGTGACATGGCTGCAGGCCATTGCATGGCAGTCGTTCACGGCAGTCGTTCACCGGCGTAATGGTGTTACGTAAAGGACTTGTTACGTCGCCTACTGTTGTTTGCTGTGGGCAAGTCTGGAAGGTCACACAATGCTAATTTTTTTTCCTGAAGGAACCCTGTAACCTTAAGGTTTTGAAGCGCAGCAACCGTCCAACATGCACGTGGTTTTCGTGGCCGCACTCAAGCACTACAGAGCTCTACAGATTCTACAGTTCGTGCCAGATAACTGACACCTATCTCATAGGTCGATCGCTAGCATTATGATGAGAACATCATTCTGATAATGATGGCGAGACAGCTAGACCAGCATTACGATGCAAAGACCAAAGGCATTTCCACCTTGTCAGCAGCAATGAACCCAACCACAGAGCGACTGTTACTGTAGTCCAGTCAATGGGAGGCAGCTGCACAGGATTGATAATGGACGTGGTGCAAGTCCACAGGATCAGGCAGGCCGCGTATTTATCCTCGCCTTCTTGATGTGAACCTATCTGTTGCTGCCGTGTGGCATGGAAACAGGTGTTTCCGTGGCTGATTTTGCTATGCGTCCAGGATGACACTGCTCTTGGGAGTTTTGCATTCATATGGCAGGCCCATGCATTCATCCGCCCATGCATTTGATGGGCATGATGTGTTCAATGGCATTAAAAGCCCGTTCTTGAAAAGCAGCAACAGCAGAGAGAGCATGACCATATGCGAAACCGCCTCAACTGACCAAGTCCGGCCAGAGAATGGTGAACAAGGGCTAGTAATGGTATACAAGGGCTAGTAACGGAAAACAACGGCTGCTTTAGGTGTTGCCATAGATGGGACCGCCGAGTTGACAGGTTGTTCGGGTATAAGCGCCCAGAAGGGGAGCAACTTGTGGCCAGGGAGTGGCTTCAGGTTATATGCATGCTGGCCAAACATATCCTCGCAATAAATTGCAGGTTTTCAAAGGGCAACCTTTCCTCCTGCAAGGCTGGTTGGTTGTGGAGCACTTGCTGCGGGGTCAAGGTAGGTATGGTGATCACATGTGGCAACAATCATCATCATCAGCATTACATGGATTTTCATGTTCAACCCACCGGTACTGCAGCTAGAATGCGTCGCGGGCAGGTGTTGTTGAACACATCCAACTGGTGCTGCTGAGCTCTGGTTGGTGCCCAGACTCAGCAGCGCCATAAATCAGGATAGGCACAACAATTGCCTTGCAATCATGTCTACCATCAATCCACCAACGGAGCAACCTCTGCTTAGCCGGTGGCAATTCACAGCACTGATGCCATGCTAGTGACACACAGAGTGCGTGCTGGAAACTGAGCAGCGGGAAAAACCAGGCCAGCAACTTGACAGTTTCCAACCGCTGCATTTGCCGCACAAACCCTGTTGACTTTTTTTGTGCCGGCACTTCATTCGCTTCATCGTACACGGGCACTACACACTGCTCTCGCACCAGCAATTCCTGCGCTTCTTGCACCTTACGCCACTTTTGCGTCTTTTCAAGAGCAGGGGCCCTTGCGGCCCAAGGCGAACAAGAAGATGCCTCTGATTTACAGCAGCGTCTCCAGGGGCAATTCCACGCTTGCAGAATACGCAGCGTTCAGTGGAAATTTTTCAAGTGTGGCAAAGGACTTTCTGGAGAAGGCCGGCAAGAATGACGGCAAATTCACGTACAGCGTGGATGGGCACACCTTCAACTTCCTGACGAGGGCGGGTCTTAGTGAGTAGAGCCCGCCAGTCCAACATCTTGTTAGCTCCTCTGACCCCAGGACATTCGTGACCCAGGACATCTGTTTGTCACGTCACGCAGCATACCTTGTGGTCGCGGATGAGGCTTATGGCCGGGCCATCCCATCAGCCTTCTTGGACAAGATGGCTGCGGAATTTACAGCTAAATACGCAGACAAAGCGGCACAAGCCAAAGAGTTCAGCTTGTCCCCTTCATACGGGTGAGCTGCTGCTTGCAGCACAGTTCCAGAGCAGCAGATGACCACACACGCCACCCGGAAGACGTGTGACTTACCCTGGTTTGACCTGACCTGGCCATGCAGAAAGCAGCTCAAGCAGATGATGGAGCATGCAACGCAGTTTCCTGAGGAGTACTCAAAGGTTGCCAATGTGCAACGCAAGGTATGGATGCTTGACATGGCTTGGCCTGGCGCAGTCGCTGGTCTAGGGCCTTCCTGGTTACGTTGAGGGTGTCTTGTTATGTGACGTGAAAGTTGGTCATGGCTGGCGCTCATGAGAGTGCGTCTGGCATGGTTTGGTTTGCATCCCTCTGCCGTGGCATGGTTATGATTCCTGAATTACATGTACTTGTTGTCAATGCAATGGGCAAGTGCCTTCACAGGGCGCTGACGCACACTTCGCTGCTGTGGCCGCCTGTCCTATCCACAGGTTGATGAGGTGAAGGGCATCATGACAGACAACATTGACAAAATGTTGGCGCGTGGAGAAAAGCTTGAGTTGCTCTCTGAAAGGACAGACAATCTGGTGTTTGAGGTGAGCTGCTGCCTGCTTGGACAAGCTTGCTTGTTGACAGTCTGAACATTACTTGGATACTATCACAAGAGGGGAGGGATTCCAGCCCGTCCAACCTACATGTGAAGGGGATTGCGACACATCTGAATAGTATTGGCCATAGGATTGACAGGTCATACAGTCGTTATTCTCACTCTGACCTCATTCTGATTGCGTCCTATACGTACGTTCTTGCATTCTGATTGCGAACAGCAGAACATTTACGTTGTCCATCCTCAGTGTGAACAGTTCATACCGCACTATCATCAGTTGCGATTATGCCCTCTGTTGTTCACAGGCGGACAGATTCGTGCGAACAGGGAAGACTTTGCGGCGGCAGATGTGGTGGCAGAATTGCAAGATGAAGCTGGTCATGGCCTTTGCAGTCATCCTGCTGGCGGTCGTGGTGTTCCTGCTGGTGTGCTTCAGGTAAACGCGTGACAGTTGCGGGATGAATTGGCGCGAGCACTGGTTGCACAAACTACTTGAATGCCCATTCCCATGTTCCCATGTGCAGCAAGGCCATCATGCAGGACTGTCTGGCTGCCATATAATGCGAGTTGCAGTTGCCGTACTGAACAGTCAGCCTCACAGCAAGTGCATACCACAAGACGAGAGAGCTAGGCTACTAGCACATCCCAGAAAGTGAAGGGCTTTCCCAACGAGTCTGCGGAGGCTGGAAACCCCAGTGATGGTCCTGCGGCCAGTGAAGCCTTCCAACCTCTCAATCTCAGTTGAGTTGTGCTCGTGGCAGACATTGCGTCTCCAGGGAATGTTAGCCGGCAATACCCAGAGCAGATTTCAAACGCACTGACTCGTGTTTGCTCTGCAGCGGTGGAAACTGCCTGAAGAAGTAAGCACAACCCACATACCCTGGTGAGTCACAGAACTGGCTGCAGTTTGGGTTGCCTGTGTGTGATGCATCCAACAGCGCAGGCAGCCACACAAGTCAGGATGCTGCAAGTTTCGCCGGCGATCAGCTGCCAACCATTTGATCATTCTCACATGAGGGGAGGGATTCCAGCCCGTCCAACCTACATGTGAAGGGGATTGCGATACATCTGGATAGTAATGGTGGTGGCCAACCCCTCGAGGTGCTATCCGTGAGAATGGGTGCCATCACACACCGCATCACACAGATGGTGGACAGGCCATTGGACCTTATAACCAGGGCTAACCACACAGATGTTAACATATGCTGTGACAGGGGCCAACATGCTGCTCAATTGCTGCTTTTGCCATGCTGCAGATGGACCCTTGCCAACTCTCCGTGCAAACAGTGCAACCCAGGGCACAATCCAAGGCACTCAGCATCAGCTGCTACTGGGGGTGCAATACGCCTGCCAGCCATACACTTGTGACAGGCACTGTGCAGTGTGCCCTGATGTGTGCGCTACATATCGCTTACACATGCGGCCCAGCACATGCGCTGTCGCTGTGGACCTGGCCTGCACTGTGACCCTTGCTTCAGACCACAAACCAACAGTCTCTCTGCATGGATCAGCCACAGATCAATGCCAGTGATTTACCTGCACTCGCCCTGTTCTGTTCCGTCAACAGTGGCATTCTTGAACATCAACACAAGCACTGCTTCTGGCAGAAGCAAACCTGGAGACCTTTTTTCTTCATTCTGTTCATTGTAACTGAGCCAATTCTGGAACAGTTGGTGGTTAGTGGGACTTGACACTCGCCCCAGGTGTTGAGTGCAAAACAGCAGCAATGCACATTGGCATGAGATTTCAGCATTGCCCAGGTCTCCTTGTTGGATGGCGCTTGGTCTCATGCACAAAATGTCGCTCACAGTGCGCCAGCCAGCAGCAATTGTGAGATAACAAGGTATAGGGAGGGATTCCCCGGGATGGAATGCCGTATGGCCTGGCTGGGAAAACCTGTCGCATCCCAACAGTCAGACAATGTCAGTGCCCTAACATGTTAGCAGCCAAGTGCCCAGTCGTTCCATCCCTTCTCTTGCCTTGTAAAAGTGAGCTTATTGCGTGCACAAGAATAGAACTGCTCAGTCGACCAAGGCAGGCTGCTCTTGCATCAGAGTCTGTTATGTGTCAACCCAGCCGATCCTAAAACGTGTCATTAAGTACATGGCTAAAAGACAACACGGTGCGCCTCTCATGCTTGAACGCAAACCCCAACCTTACAAGTCTTCGTGACGACACTGCCCGGCCACTGACACAGCCTCAACCTTACCCTAACCTTACCCTAACCCTGGTGAAGCACCAAGCTATACACTCCGTGCCCTACACACAAACTGCTGCTGCTTGTCAGGGACTTCGGAGCTCATTGGCAAGACTCCGCAGCCCAGTGGCAAGACGTCGGAGTCCAGTGGCAAGACGTCGGAGCCCAGTGGCAAGACGTCGGAGCCCAGTGGAAAGACGTGGCAAGAGTGGCAGGTACGAAGCCGCACGAAGCGGGTGTCCTACAACCATGCACGGTGCATGACAGTGCGTATCAGCATAGTGAATGCGAACCATTGCGCGCGAGGAAGCGGCGACAAGGGCGTCGAATTCTCAAAGCGAGCTCTGCACGCTCGTCAACCATATCATATCTGTTTCAGCAGCAAATTTCAGGCAGATGCATGGAAAGCGAGAGAGTGCGGTCACGCTGCCATCCTGCCCATGAGAACTAGGGTTTTGAGGAGCCACTGGCATCTGAGACGTGCCCAACCTCAGTGGCCCGAGCTGGGGCTTACTGGTGCCGCATGAGACCAGAGCACCAGCACAGGCGGCCACGCAACACGCTGAAGGCGCTCGTTTTTCTGGGCGTTTGGACTGGACAAACCCTAATGTTACTTCATCCAATGCAATTTTCCATAGTAGCCGGACGCGCACATACCGTGCTAAGCACATTCGGGGCAGTTCACACGGTTTACTTAGAAAACCCCAGGCAAACTCAATAGTAGGTACGCGCCAGGTCTTGCTTGGCAGGCTCCAGCTCAGCCTGCATGTATCTCGCAGGCTGTCTTACGACTCTCGGACAGCACGCCACCAGCCTGCAAACGCGTTGTCATAGGGTTTGGCTCAAAGCGTAACTACTTAGCTGTGGCGCGCCGTGCTTGCAGCTACCATGCGGGCCACCATTGCTGGCTTTGGCCGCACTGCTAATCCAGTGGCTTTCGCCCCCGCGCCAAGCTCTGGAGGCACGGATGAAAAACCCTATGACGCCTCAGTCAAGCGCGCGTGCTCTCCTCGCCGTTGTGTTGTTGAGCACCAGGTCCGTCTTGTGTACATTGCAGAAGACTGTGGTCAATGTCTGCTCGTAGCCTCAACAACAAAGCCCAAATTTGGGTTTGAATGCATCTTGCCTGCAGGGCATGAAATTTGTGCACCAGTCGGACGGCAGCATTGTATGCGAGCCTCTCTCCGGATTCTCTGATGTCCGAGTGTAAGTGAACGTGGAATGCATGAGGATCTGGGCATGTCGGCACTAGCGTTACGCAGACTGTCCGATGCAATGCCGCACAGGGCGACCGAGAACGACGCTACCCCCGCCGCAGCGCCCCATCCCGCTGCCGCGCTGTCTGAAGTACGTCGCGTGCTGGGGCTTTCTGCTGGCGTGGTGATGGCGCTTGGCGGGTATCTGGGCCTCTCAATCTCCTTGGCTGAGGCGTACAACGGTACGTGAGCCAGACCTGTAGTCCCAGTGAAGAGATGGCTGCCCTGTTACATGTCTTGAATCTGAAGTGGACAGTTCATGAAGTGTCAGTCAGCTCAGCTCATTTGAATAATGATGAATTAGATCATTCCAATTTTCACAAATGTCCAAGGGTGTGCGCGTGAGTGTCTGCCGTGCAGCCCTTTCAGCCAGTCGTCCAGTGGACCACAGGAGGATCATCAAGACTGTCAATGAAGTTGTTCGTTGCTGCGTGCTTGGCACGCTGACTGGTACGCAGCAGTGGCATTGGGCTCGCAGTTTCTGGCACACACCATGCGCTGCAACTAGACTAATAGCACGTGAAGTTTGGTCAAGTCGTGTGGCTTCTGAGTCTGGCGTTTGACTGTACTGACTTGTCCTCCAGAATGCAATGCGTGATTCCACCTCAACAACCCTGTTGAACTCCAATCTGTTGCGTGCTGGGCGTCCACAGGTGCTGTGGCCGCACCCGCATCAGCCCTGTTTGGCATTGTTCGTGTGGCCGTCCGCCCTGCCATCCTTTGCGTGGCAGTGCATGGCGCATCCCGCTGGGTGGCACGCCACCACATCGGTGCAGCGGCAGTTCTCAGGAAGCTGCAGTCAGGTGGGTTGGGCCTGAAGACGACTGTTGTGTACCCGCGGAATGAGCACACAGTGGCATACTGTGATAGGATTCACGCTTGTGCGCTCAAACTTTGACCGACCTTGGCTTTGAAAGACCAATTGTTGTTTGGCCTTGAAGACAATGAGCTTGCAGCCGCTCTGCCCTGTTGCGTTCTCTAGGTGACCTGTCCCGGCAGTTGGAGGCCCTGCGTCAGCTGGTGGCGCGCCTCTCAGCCAGCGCACCCTTCTGCTCACAGTTCAAGAAGTGAGTGACTCATCAACGTGCAGGGCAGCATTGCACATGGGCACATTACCTGTGCACAGGGCCTCCGCAGCCGTGTGTGGTGGTCAAAAGTCATGTACGTTCATGACTGGACACACACCTTGTGCATGCAACTGCTCGTGGCTGTAGGCTTGCAGGTGTTGAGGTCCTGCTCAAGATGTTGGAGGACGTGCTTGCCTCTGTGGAGCGCGGGGCCAGTTTGCTGGGCGGCCCGCAGGCACCGCTGATCGTGCGGGCGCTAGCTGACCTCGCAAAGCAGGGCGACGCGGTGGTAAGGCACCGCCATGCATGCCCGCACAGTGTCACTTGCATGCTATTCAATGGCACCTCAAGTGCCAGCCCGGTTTCTCTATCCCAAAGCATCAGCCCTGGTTTGCATTTCAACCGCCAGATGTTGCAGCTGATGATGCACAGTGCCGCCATGAGTGCCCCATGCAAAGCACAAGCATGCATTCTGGCAACTGCTGAATGTTATTGCCGGTTATGCACTGGCGCATTGTGGCATGGCTCACATCGCCACAGCCGATGTTAAACGTTTTCGCTGCTGGTGTTGCACTGATGCAGAACACGATGGTTGACCTGGGCGGCATCCCCCTGCTGCTGCGCGCCGCGTCGTGCGGGCTGGGCATGGCTTCCTCGGGCCGTGAGGAGGTGGCCGGGCCCCCTGCCAGCCCGTCCAAGGACTGGGAGGGCACCCCGGGCAATGCAGCCATGGTGGTGCACGCCACCGCGGCACTTGCACGCATCACCTCCCACCATGCAGTCGCGCAGCAGCTGCTGGCCAGGTGAGGGGGCACAGGCGTGGGCACTTGAACTGCAGGTACAGCATGTCGCTCGTCTCTGGCATGGTGATGCACCACGTCGGTGCGAAGGGAGCTGTTTGTGCTACCAGGCCCTGAACTGGGTGCGTCGGGGGAGTTGTCCTATGCAGTGGCTTGTCACAAACTGCAGGTCTGCATCAGCAGCTTGCTCGGTGCTCGTCTGTGGATGAGGTTCTGGCAACTTGTCTGTGTAAGTGCCACAGTCGTGATGTTGTGCCTGTGTTGCGGTGCGCTATGCAGTGAGCCGCATGCCGCCCCGCTGGTGGCATCCCTCCTTGAGCAGGCCACCGCACGCCGTGTCAAGGGCGCCACGGCGGAGGCATGCGACCAGCTGTGCAGCCATGCAGTGGCCCTGGCACAGGTGGGGCAACGTTCACCCTCATTGTCATTTATCTGATCATGTGCAGGTCAGGCTCAGTCTGCCTAGCCACGCCAGCGATGCTGTGCAGCATTGGCATGGCTGGGCCTACTGCTTTGCCATACTCGTGACCTGTGTTGCCCGGGAGTCATTGGGCTCTCACGCTGTGGCTGATCTGCATGCGTTCGCAGGCCCTTGCCCTGGAGCCTGTGGGCAAGGCTGCCCTGGGCAACGCCGGAGGGGTGGAGGCGCTGTCAGCAGTGCTCATGCTGTCAAGCCC
>QAXH01000717.1:0-29455 GCA_004335635.1 Chloromonas sp. AAM2 | reverse complement strand
TTTTTACCTGTCAGATGGGTCACACACCCATTTTGTCTTTTGACACTGGAGTTCCTGTCTAATGCTGGTTTGCTGTCCCAGAAGTGGCAGTGCACCGTCTACCACAACACGCGATGTTCACCCCGCTGCTCACCCCGTGTTCGGTTCACATGCACACACACACACACACATGTTGTGCTGACACACAATGGTTGCTGGCGGTAATACAGACCAATTCACACAAACTGTCCCAGAACCGGCAAACTTCTTTTTTTTTTGGAAAAAATTCTCCTAGTAAAGGGGAATTTAGCCGTGTCAGCAAGGCCCTTGTGGCCATCACCTCACAGAACGCCTTCCGAAAGCATCCCGGTAGCCATATAAATGGACTGGCCAGAATCAGGCTTTGGCTACTTCACCCAGTATGGTGTTTACACCACCCCCCCCCTCTGCCCCTTGAACACGTTGAGCAGGTTGATGGAGCGAGGTAATACAGCACAGCTGTTGCCTAATCAGACCAGCAGGGTCCCCCATCATCTTGTCTGCCGTAAACACGTCATAGGCAGACTTTAGCCAACAAGGGTAGTGCCTGTCCAAGTGCCAAACTGCACAATCTGTCACAAGGGAGTTGTATTCATTGATAGGGCTGATTGTGCACAAGGTCAAGCGGGAGACAGACAGGCATAACACGCTGCCTTACAAACCGCAGATCGACCAATCTTTTCTCTTGCCAGCTGAGGTTCTGCTGTCTCTGTCGCCAGTATTTCTTGCAGACTTTTCCGTACACTTGTCACTGCCTGCAAGTAACGGACTATGAACCCTTAACGGACCACGTCACAATGCTCCAGCTCTCGTAGGACAACAACAAAGCACCTGAGTGTACTTGCGTTTTGTGGTTTTGCAGTTGTTGTTGCTGGCAGCTGCCATGCTTCAACGTCCCAACCAGTGAGATTTTGGCAATTGCCCAGGTGTTGCCAATATCACGACACTGTGAATGCAGCAACAGCTTGCCATGCAACGCATACAATGTTTTCAAGTTCCCCTGGCTTCCTCTTACCGAGCAGACCCGCATAACTGAAGTTTTGAGGGCCTGCACACAGTCAGTTAGCCGCGTGAGATTACATAGCTATTCCATAAGGCCCTTGCGTATGACAATAACCTTCCTACGCCACTCGTCTCTGCATTCCTTCGTCTGACTGAAGCTGGTCACCTCGTCCTGGAACTGATCCTCCTGCCAGCTCTTTGGCCACCAGTTCATCGCCACCGCCAGGCTGATCCCAGCAGATGTAGTCTGATGCCAGCTGTGTGGAACTGGGCCAGCATTCGGTAACTGACAGAGGCGCATGGCCATTACAAATAAAGATGCTTAACAAAAGGACAAGCAAGTTGGAGATTGTGCAAATCTTGATGCGCGCAGATGAAGCGATGCACTCTCTGCAACACCGTGTGGGACCGGGACGTCAGTGCGGCTAGGAACATTAAGCACGTTGGTTTGTGGCTCTTGGCAAGTGTCCCTCATCGCCCACATGTGTACTAAGGCACAACAAGCGCAGCAACAAGAGCAGCCACAGCAGGCCATGGAGCATCAGGGACTGGAGCCCCACCAGATTGAGGCAGAGCAAGCGCTGAACGACCCGGCGAATTACGTGCAGGGATGAGACGAAGGATACAATCAGACACTAACATGACAGTTGACTGTAGGGGAGACGATTGATGTGTCCGTTTTGTGAATGCAATCAGGCGGATATGTTGAGACATGGCATTTGAGAGACAATGAACACTGAGAGACGCATGTTTTCAGGCCCGTTTTTGATTCTAACGAGTTTGCGGTCAGGACAGTACCTCGAGGGGTGACCAGCACCACTACTATCCAGGTGTGTCGCAATCCCCTTCACTTGTAGGTTGGACAGGTTGGAATCCCTCCTCGCTAGTGGGATACTGCCCCTCATTTTTAGACGTTTTTTTCTTATGTTTTTTCCTATGTTTCTTGTCAACCTTAGACAACGTCTGCTGGAATGGAACACCAGGACCTCCCGACGTAACTCGTTCACTTGAAATCATGGAAGCATACGGTTGGGAGATTGGCACATGGTGGTCTTGAAATGCAGGGCCGAAAGGCATCTGGAAGCCTTACATTACCAGCCAACAAGACTTTTACATCACCAGCAGACGGCCAGCCTCACACATACAAGAAACGCAGGCCGGCGTGGAAAGTCTGATTTCGCACGCACACAAAAGCGCGTGCAAGGTGAGCAATCATTCGTTGGTCACTCCAAAAGCCTTTCACATCGTGCCCTGCCAAGAGAAGCCAGCTGCGCTCTCACTCAGCCACGCAGGCTGATACCGATGCTGAGGCACTTTCGTCAATATAAACGCGATAATTGCATAGTACTCTTCACAGCTCTCATAACCAAAGTCTTCACAACGCCATGATTACTATGGACACAATACTGGTGGTTAACAAACTGCAGGGGTGCAATTCCCCTTGCAGTAAAACCCTGCAGGATGGGGCATGTCACTGTAAAGAGCTGCTGACATTAAGCTGACAGGCAGCTGACCAAATCAATCTCGTGCACCCATGTGCGCTGCCTTGATAAGACAAGAAATGATCAGGCATTTTTACCCATCAAGACCGAGGCAAGCACGTGTCCGTGAAAATATCGCATATCGAATCACCAGTTTTTACTCCAGCACTTTGTCGGAAGGCGATCAAACAACCGAACAAACCAAAAGCGGCACAAATGAAGCCGCATGTATTCGCAAACATGCGGATCAGACATGAGTGTGCTTTCAAGGCACAGCTGGCAAGTAGCAAGACGACCATGATGACCTTCCAGACAAAACCCGGAAGTAGCCATGGACAGGCTGTGTATCCAAACATCAAGAGCCAAGAGCCACAATCCGCACAGAGCCCTTGATAGTCGGAACGAAGCGGAATGAGGGAGGAAAGAGAGAGAAAAGAGAGAGGGGAAGATGATCACAGGGAGACATCAGCCACTAGCACGCCCTAGTAAGGCACTTGTGCAGAGGTCACTGCCAGCACAAGATGACCGTGAGATGTGCAAACCGTCACTATCACCGATCCGGCTCAAATACAAGGAACCATCAAAATGCACCAATCATATTACTGGGTCAACAAACTTCTGGTTAGGTGTCCTAGTGTTGCTACTCGTCTGGACATTGCACAAGAGAGCAGGGTGGACAGCACTCCTGAAGAGTGGATTGTCCTGGTCTCATTACGAGTTCAGCTGATTACTTTTTCCATGCTTTCTTTGCATGCATGCAGGAGATGCGTCATGTGTTAGTCTGGTACTGCGAGTTGGACACAGTTGCCTTGTGAGGGCTAGTGAACACGTTTCTGACATGAATTGTGGGTCAGAATCAAGGTCACAGGTTACTGGACGTGGTAGTGTGACCAGGTGTGACAGTGTGTGTGCCAGGTGTTAACAGGCGGCAAGGCCATGAAGTCGTTTGGTTGGAATCCCTCCCCTTTTGTGACAATGCAAAAGTCAAAAAAACGTCCAGAGAATGTGGCCAAGTAAGTGTTGTACACGCGCGTACGCGTGTGTCTGTGAGGCTCAAAGCATCACAAAATGAGTCGGAGATGTTAGTCCTGCATTCCGGCACATGAATGCACGCTTGCGGGCAGCAAGGCGACACAGGCACGTCGCATCCCAATTGCCCAATAGATGGTGTGCTACGCTGCCCAAGTGCAGGAAATTGACCCCATCTTCCACACCACACCACACAATCCACACCGCGCATGCACCTGTCCTGGTGATCGCCATTGATACACACACAGCCCAGAGGTAAAAGGTCAGAGTCTCACGTCAAATTGTCCCAGAACTGGCAAACACCTTTTTTTTCCCTGTAGGAGAGAAACCTTGGTGCTGCTCATTCATTTCAAGTACGTGCGTCCGTCTGGTAACCGATGCATGTGAACGATTAACTTGTGCTTTGTCTCGTCAAGATTAGACTTGTGTGCCTAACGAGGTTTGCGGTCAGGATAGTACCTCAAGGGGTGACCACCACCATGACTATCCTGGTGTGTCACAATCCCCTTCACTTGTAGGTTGGACGGGCTGGAGACCCTGCCCTCTTGTGACAAGAGGCTAGTTGTGTCATGTCAAGCACAGCATTGTGTTCGTCCACGTTGCGTTGCAGCTTACAGAGCTCAGACTTCGTCCGCTGCTGACGAATCCGCAACCTTGGGTGAAGCCAATAGGTTGGTACTGCCGCCGTTTGCAAGTATGGGCACACCGCGTGCAGATAACGGACTTTTCCCGCTGCCCATGCCGCCTGCTGCCACGGCAGCACTCACAGGCTTCGGTGGCCACCCTTCCCCAGCTCCTGCCATGCCGATCCCAGCATTAGCGGTTGCTTCTGTCCCAGACGTTCTTGAGCTTGGTTCCGCCCGTTGCTGCTGCTCCTGCTGTTTAGGATCTGTCGTAACCATCACAGCGGGTACAGGAGCAGCTGCAGTACCTTCCTGCTGTGCTGACCGTTGCTTATGCAACCGTGCCTGCTGCTGCTGCCCACCTGAGTGCTGCTGCTGCTGCTGCCCACCAGAGTGCTGATGGTGCTGCTGGCTACCGGATATGCCAGGAGCGCTGTGCTCTGTGGAGGGGTTGCTTCTCTGATGCGTTGTTGGGTTGGACTGCCATGGAGCCAGGGTAGCTGCCAGCTGGGCCTTGAGGTCTGACATCCGGGTGTCCATGCTGGCCACCATGACAAACGGCAGGTGCCTGATCAGGTTGTCAATGTGCTGTAGCTGCAGATCCAGCGCCTGAGGCGAACAGCAGCAGTGCATAGAAAGCCATTCACACAGAATCCAATGAGATTCTAAAACATTGCCAGCAAGCTCTTGTAGGAACATCTGCTGCCCGTCCAACCTGGTCGTAGCCCTGGCAACACGCCATGTGTTTTCGCACCCAATTTTTGAAGATGAGATTGATTTGTGGGAGGAATGCTGCATGGCCTACACAACTGTACGTGAGGATTTGATGCCTGCGAGCATGGCTACGTCAGTCGGCTAGCTTAGAATCAGTTTCTGCTTGTGTTTTGCACCCTGGAGGGCTCATCACATAATGCATGGCATCCCGGACGGTCGCCTGTGGAACGATCTTTCACCAGATACTGCACGCTCGCATGCACATCAATCGCCACTGTCACCACTCCAGCCCCACCCTCACCTGCAGAGCCTCGTCCTGTGTGGCAGCAGTGCCTAGCAGAAGCGGCTCATTTGGACCATACAGAGAAGAAGACAGGTTGGAGTGGCTGGCGTTGCCAGGTGGGGCACCGCTAGTCTTCTTACCCATGCCTGCATCCACGCGCTGGGCCTCAGCTGCCCTGCACATGTAGAAGCACGCGATAGAAAGGTCGTGTGTGTGAAGCACGTGATAGAAAGGTCACGTGTGTGAAGCACGTGATAGAAAGGTCACGTGTGTGAAGCACGTGATAGAAAGATCGCATGTGTGAAGCACGTGATAGAAAGGTCACGTGTGTGAGGCATGTGATTCAAAGGTCACATGGTAGTGGTGTGTGGGCAATACACTGGCTATGTGGCATGGGGTTGATGGCACATGGCGGGCCAAGCAATACACGAGCAGGTCATGTGTGCGAAGTGCAAGGTCAAGGTACCACAGACGCATGCTTGTTCACATCTCAATGCACAATTTGCTGAGGTCTGGGACAATGCACAATGTGCTGGGGTTGAGATCCATAACGAATATGGGCAGTTAAGCCACCATTGTAAACAGCGACACTCACCGTGCTTGTCTCATGCGCCACAGCCACAAGCCAGCGTTCCAGAACACACACAGAGCCACACAACCTGCTAAGAACACCCTGCAACAGGCAACAAACAAATCACACCGTAACACAGTTGTGCGCGATCTGTAAGAGTCTTTACTATGCATGGTATGGTCGGCAGCATGGCATGCTAAAAACGCGGCCAAAAACTTAACTTAAAGACTTACTACCATATATGTTATGGTCGGCAGGATGGCGTGCAGCCAGCTTTCTCAGTAAGCTACAGGCAGTGCATTCCTCAGGCACTAGTTACTAGACACTAGTTTCTGCTAGTGCACCACACCAGGGCACATGCACAGAGCATCATAGCTGGCTGTTGCTTGGATATTCACTATCCCATGCCATGAAAGACATGATGCAGAAACGACACAGGTGGAGCAGGGCAGGGACCAGCAACCCATCATGGGCGGCAGCAGCATGCAGGCCCTAGCGTCAGAGGCCCATGTGCAGCACTTACCATAACCCAGACACGTGCTTGAGTTTGACCTGAGGGCTATTGAGCAATTGCATAGGATCCTCTCGACCCCTGCGAATGGACGCGGCAAGCGGGATGTTCAATCCATTTCTCTCTGCAAGAGCAGAATCCCATCTCCTCCTTAATCCAGCCTTGATGAGTGCCTGTGCCTAGGCAACTATTGGCCCATGCCTCAACATTGGATAGCTTAGGCAGTGGCCATTAGGCGATTACCTGCCAGTTTCATCTTGGTCATCTTGTGCAGCTAGAAACTGTGCAAAGCCTACTTTTGAAATGCTGGGAACACGTTCGTGGCAAAGAACTGCATTTCCACTCACGAGTGGCACGGGTTCTGTGGCAGCAGGTACTGCCTTTCCAGCGTGACCATGACCCCTGTGTCATCCAGGTAGCTCAGGGCGCTGTCAAACGCAGCCAGAGTCTCTGGAGAGGTGGCATTGGGGAAAGCAAACCCCTGGAAACACACAGCAATAATACAAGCTTGTATCAAGTGAGACTAACAGATGCCATGCGCTGCAACTGCCCGATGGAGGAATAACCTTCATGGAAACAACAACTAAGTGAGGGCCTTGCAAATGAAACCTTGACACTGAGCGGCAGGCATGGCAACGAACAAGACCAGTAAATGTCATGGACACGACCATTCATGCTCAGGTACTTGGTCATTCTGAGGCAGGCAACCTCCATACGCCTTCTGTATTATCTCATCAACTTAACGAATCTTGCATTGGCCAGCCACGTGCTCAGCAACATGCCCAACCGGTCAACTGCTACATGTCGGCTTGATCTCATGGTTTACCCAACTTGACAGTCACATGCTCATCTGCATGCCCAACTTGTCATCGGTGTGGTTCAGTTGACTCACCAAATCGACAGGCAGGACGACATCTCCGACATTGAAGAGGTCACAGTACGACGCTGTAGTGTACTGCAGGCCAGGCAGGAAGCAGCGATTGGGACAACAGTAAGGGTACACAGTAGCTGCGGCATGCAGAGATGCATGCGGCGAGCTCGATACACAGCGTGCAGAAAAAGCCAAACATGACGTGCAACAAGAGTTTTGGACTCGTGACTCCGGCCAGTTGGTCGTCCCAGTTGGCTACTGTTGCCATATTGCCACATTGGTTGCCACAGACAACTTACTCATGGTTGAATTGCATGTGCTGGCATCCTGGCTAGCTTTCTGTGACGACCGAGCGTGCTGACATAACCTTGATGGCAGTAGTTTCAGGCATGCTGACTTGCAATGGAGGAACGCAAACCAATCTGCAGCTAGAAAGAGCCTTGAATTGATCGCCGTGCTGGTGCTTGTCATACACAGTGGCTTGTCATGATCACTATTGCACGTGCTGGCAATCGATTCAGGTGCCCACCTTGACCCAAGGCGAGTCCAGCACCAGTGCTTTGATGACACCACTCCTCAACATGTTCATCATAACTGCCTCGTCGTCATTTGTGGCCCAAGGCAGGTAATAAGCATCCTGCAGCAGAGAAACGGTCAGAATGGCAAATGACAGTCAGCGGTACGCAATTGCAGGCAACAGCCAGGTTCTGGCTGTGCCAGGTTGGACAGAACTAGCAAGCCCTGTGGGAGCCCGAGAGCAAATCCCAAACATTCAATTCAGCAGGCAGCCAATTCACAGCTTATGTTCACTGTCCAGCTCTGAAAATGGCGACGAGTTTGACAGGTGGCTCTGTTTTCCACGACAAGCGCGCCACTGCTGATGCATGGTCCAACCCTTAGCCAACACGCACATTGAGGGCAAAACGCTCAAAGGCTGCTTTGTCGTCAATGAATATGCCAATGGGCACGTTGACGAGGTCTTCCATGTGCTCAAAGCTGCTCCTGGTGGAGCGTGTGGCAAGGATGGCTGACATGGAGCTGATGTACAGGTTGGCCATGATGTAAACAAGGAAGCCGTAACCAGCAAGGATCAGACGCCCGCCCGTGCTGCGTGGTGACAACTGCAGGCACCAGAGCACAACAAGATCATGGACAGGGGAAAGCTGCAGGGCAGCATGCACAGTCAGGTTGGAGTCCCGGCCGTATGGTGACAAAGACATACGCCGAGGGAGCAACCACACATGTCCCATGCAAGGACCGCCTGACTTTGGTCGCCAGAGTGCCAGATTTCCAGGTAAAGCTGGTTGTGAAGACAAATGTCAACCGTTACTGACTTGGCCGTTGGACGCACATGGCATCTTGACCGTGCTGGTTTGCAGACATGCCAGTCACTGTCACTTGCCCCATGCGCCTGTCCCGTAGACAGTCACTGTCACTTGCCCCTTGCATTTATAGCTCACCTGGCTGGCCATACGCAGAAAAGTTGTGAGCGCGCCCCACTGCATGCCCGCTGCTCGCGCCAGCGCAGGTTGGGGTGACGACCACAGCTGGCTTAATGGGGACTCTGACAGGAGCAGTAGGAGGCCTACCAAGGCACTGGTGCCAAAGCAGGCAACCCATAGGGAAGGCTCAAACGGGTCTAGAAACGACCACATGCCCCGGTCGTCATCCACGTGGATCATGATGCGGAGACCAGCTCCCAAGGTTGCATAGGAGAACTGAATGCCTGCAAATCAAGGCACATCCGTGACAGCCACAGCTTGGCATGTCATTCTTACTGGGTGTGCTACTGTGCTAATGCCCATGGCACATGAAGAAGTGCTGCATAGCTGACTTCAGCCCCTTCTTATGAGGCAGATGGAGTTGCAAGTTTGAAACCATTAACTCTCTGACTTGTGGCATCACCCACACATGCATGCACACGACTTACCCAGTGCCTTGCGCTCTGCGGTGGCAGACAGTCCGGCAACCACCACATCGCAGATGCCTGCTGGCTTCTGGAGGTCGTCAAGCCTGCAGTCCAGTTTGAACTGGTGCACGTGGGTGGATTGACAGTGTGGCATGTGACGAGGTGCAGTTGGTGTAATGATGGGTGCAACACTAATCACACACAATTGAGTGCTGTATCGCTGTGTGGATTGCGGGCAATCCCTTCTTGGGCCCGTCCAAGTGCCCTTGAAGTCCTCCTGTTCAAATCCCATGTACAAGTGGATAAACATCTTTTGTTTGGCTTAGAAATACGAAGCGTGTGAATCGTGGGTTTGTCCATACTGAGATCAGAGTGAGAGTAACGCATGTGACTTGCCTATCCTGCCAATGGTGTGTCTGTGCACACATGCCACCTGCCATGCCATGCAGTGACTCACAATTCATCCCATGAGTCCCAGCACAACCATGTCCAGTTGCCTGGTGCCCACTGTGGGTTGCCATTCCGTGCCAGCCTCTCTGCAGTGCGCTTGAACAGCTCAACTTCGTAGCTGCGATGATGACGAACAGCACAAGAACGGGTGGTGACAAGGTGGTCAGAAGATTGGGATGATAGGCACATTGGCTGGATTACTGATTGTGATTAGTCCCTATGAAGTCGGAAGCGCCATCCATCCTGATTACCATGGTGCACATGGCCTGGTCAGGACATGCAACGTTGACCATGGCCCGAGCAAGTCTAGCATTGCGATTGCATGTCCCCGGCTGGTTGGACAGCATTGGCTTATTGCTGTTGGGTACGCACTGTTTAGTTGAGTATACGCTGCTTCATGTGCTTAAAGCCTGTGCTATTCGTTTCACGGGCGAGCGTACGACTTTTCACCACTTACCCCCCAGGCTGGGCACCTCCCCCACACGTCGTAAGCGGCCACTGCATGTGCGTAACAACAGCAACGAGAGCCAGCGAGGGCCACGGCATGCAGGCCAAGGTTATGCCGCAGCAAGGTGTGTGTACAGGTATTGGACAGGTAACGCCCTGCATGATTGGTTATACTACATTAATTCCTTTCGACTTACGTAGGGAGAGGTGCAAACGTTCAGTACTCGTGGCAGAGGTCCGGGGGCCGAGATACTTGGGCTAGCCGCCTGACCCCATGCACGGCTGATTACAAGCAGCAGCGGCAGCGCCCACTGCCAAAGCAATAATCTGTGCGCCTGAACCATGGCTGATTGGGCTCTCATCTATATAACTCCAGCTGGACGTGGTCGGGCTTCGCTTTACAAGTATGCATCACCAGCAGGGAAGATGCCATGTCAGGGGTTTGCAGGCGTCCCAGCAGACGCGAAGGGCCTGCAGGCAGTGTCCAAACTTTCCGGAAAAAGCGTCAAACCGATAGCCGTTAGTCGCATGCAGGGTTTGTGGCCAGTGCTCAGGCCGCTTCAAGCTGAGCTGCATCCCATCTTTAATGGACATCTGGCCAGGATGACATGCCCAGCCCATTGTTCAAAACATCTCAGGGCATGACCATGGACCTGAAAAAGCCCCACAGGCAAAGATGTTGCTTGCCGAGAGCACTTGTATGTATGACAACCACTCCGATCAGGAACTCCAATAAGTTTACATGGAGCTGGAGGCCTTGCATGCGGAGAATGCGGCACTAACGTCACAACTGGCCATCACACAAGCAGCTCTAGACAGCTGCAGGCTGCACGTGCAAGAGATGGATGAGTTGGAGCAGCGCAGGCAGCTGGAGCTGCAGGTATGGTAGCATCGGCGTACACCATTTATATGTATTAATACAGTGACAGGGAGCAAGCAAAAAAGGAATCAATAGTGAAGTGATTGAATTGAGCATAAGCAATTTGGTTTGACCCCAGATAAGCAGTCACACTTCAAGGGTGGAGATCAATCAAGTGCATACACAACTCCATCCAGAGCAATATCTTCATACAGAGGTACAGCTTGAAAATGCTGTGCAAAAGGGAAATGCTGGCAACGGTAGTAAGGTGCCCCCGGGGCCAACTGCACAAGCCACGCCTGCCCTGCTCCCACAGACGCTGACAACACGAACAGAACCAATTATGTGCATGCGCGCATGCCAGTGGCAATGCTGCAGTGGGGTGAACAGTCCTTGTATGGCTAGCCATGATCCTATCTGGCGAAATGATCAACACCAGCATGGCCACAAAAACGTACCTGCACGCTCAACCGCATGCTGTGCCATCAACATACTCTTGACCACGCATCCTCCCATGGGTATGAGAATGAATTTACTGTCACATGCAGGAGTTAAAAAAGCTGGCTGCTGATGCTCTGGCCCTCGCAGCCTCACTGCTCAGTGGTGGGCCCACAAGCCCTTTGAAGCCGGCCATGACATCTCCAAGCAAAAGCAAATGCATTCACGCTGATGGGAGCTTGATCGAGAGCTCGACCTTTCCGACCAGCACCCTCGCAGCATTCTCTCCAGCACCCTCCGTCACACAATTGACTGCTGAGCTTGCCACGTCGCCTTCAGCGTTTACCACCACAACACCGGCCGCTGACACCCAGTTTCTGACACGTGCTGTGATAGCTTCTGGCACCCCAAGTAGCGATGTGCTTCACCAACAGACACCAGCGGAGCTACCAGCAAAGGGCGCACTGGAGCCAGCAGAACCAGCCCTCCAACCAGCTTCACAAGCAGCAGCATCAGCAGCAGCAGTGACGCCAGCATCAACCGTAGATGCAGCAACATCAGCCAAGGCAGGTCAATCACAGCCGCCATCATTGGACGAGCGTCCTTCCACTCCATCCCTCACTTCTGAGGACGGCACAAGCCAGCTTCCATGCACCTTTCCTTACAGACACACGTACGCATCACGACCTACATCACCATGCCCCAGTGTACCTGTCACTGACGACACAGTTCAGTCATCAGTTGGAGAGAAGGCGCTGGAGATGGCTGCACGGCTGTTGGAACAGGCCATTGCCATCAGCTGCGGCTACAATCACAGTGTGGGCGGGCGGGCAGGCGGGGGCGGAGCGGCCAGTGGCAGCCAGGGACGGCTTGGGTTCGCTCAAGGCGATGAGCCAATATGCAGGCCTGGCAACACAGATGTTGATGGCAACTCGGGCCGTGGCAGTCCCAGCTGGTTTGGCGATAGCAGGCATGTGCCGAGCTGGTCCGGGGCCAATGCCAGGGGCGTAGCAGGCGAGGCTGGCTGCTGTGGCGCCAGTGGTGTTGAGGAACTAACTGCTAGGGCGGAGGGGTGCATGAGCGGCAATGGGCACGGCGAAGAGGTTGCTCATGGTGGTGACATGAACAGCGCCGGTCAGCATGGCGTTAGCAGGGCGAGTGGTGAGGAGGGTGGTAGCAAGGATGGCAACAGTGAAGGCATGGTTCATCCTTACGGTTTAGGGCACAGCATGGCAGTAACAGCTGTTAATGCCCTTCACACGCTCACCACCCCGGCAGCCGCTGCCATGACTTACACCCCTCCCTTGGCACTTGCTTCTGGCATTGAAAGCGTTCCAGCATCAGTGCTCATGCCTGTCTTCAACCCTGGCAGCCCTTCCCCATACACCACTGGTCAAACAGCAGCAACACGCTTCTACCACCCTCATGCAGATGAGAACACCATGCTGGGTAGTAGTCACGGCCACATGGAACAGAGCTATGACCATGACACGTCGCCATATCACCGCATGGGGATGGCCGGAAACCAATCAGGCAGAATGGACGCACGCCCAGGCCACGTGCAAGCAACACATCACATGACGACGTCAGATGCATGGCAACAGCCTGTGGCACGTGCCCATGCAAACACCCGCCCATGCGACTCTCCATGTGACTCCCCATGCAACCCAGCAGCTACTCGCCTTCACCAGCACACTCAGATTCCGTGGCCTGTACGACGTTTGGGGCCTGAGTTTGACGACACGACGCTGAACACCAAACTCAGTGGCTCAACTGGTATCTTGACTGAGTTTGGTAGCGCCACTTTGGACCAGAAGTCCAACCAGGCTGTTGTCAGCTGTGGGTGCAGTCACACTGATACCAGCCCTGAGCTCCTCAGCACCACTGGGGGGCTGAGCCGTTCTCCGTCACCTGCTGTGAGCTTGCCACTGGCCAACCAGCCAGTTGTCAGCCAGCTAGCAGCCAGCCAGCCAGTGTCCAACCAGCCGGCGCCCAGCCAGCCAGCAATCAGCCAGCAAATAGCCAACCAGCCAGTGGCCAGTCAGCCAGCAGCCAGCCAGCCAGTAGCCAGCCAGCAAGTGCGCAAGCAGCCAGTTCACAGCCAGCCGGTGCACAGCCAGCCAGCAGCCAACCAGCCGGTGGGACACCTTGCTGATCTGGTAGCAAGGCTGGAAGAGCTGGCAGCGGGCTGGGATGACATACCCACCAGCAACCCCCGGCAGCCCCTCCCGCTGCACCCACCACCAGCCTGCCTGCACCTGCCATCACCACAACCCACACCATCAACAATGGCACCAGATTGGACATCCACCCAACTTTTCAGGCCACAGTACACCCAGTACCAGGCTGTACCAACCCACCATTTCCCACCACCCTTGGCCAGTGCTTCAACTCCTTACCATGGCACGCCTACCCTGCCTCACCAGCGCACAATGCACACGCACACTCGTATTTCTCAGGACCTACGGCCACATGACATGACACCCAGCCTAGTTGCCAGATATCACCCTGTACAGCCGCTCAACCAGCCCCATGCAATGACCACCGCATTGAACCTCACCACCCCAGCTTGTGGGCCATCTGATGCACATGCAGCACATGCCCGCCAGCCTGCCCATGCATCACCACGTGCACATGCACTGGCAACATCTACTGATCAGGCCCAAGGCCTGCATTCGCCACATGGGACCCACATGACAATGGTCAATGCCAGGAGCGAACCACAGAGCACGCCCATGTTGTATGCACAGGCACCTGCTGCACATGGCAAGGGCGTTAGCCCTGCTGTCCTGCCCATGCGCCAAGTGTCTGATGCACCAGACATGCATGCGCGCTTTGCCATGCAGCCCAACTACTACAACCCTCGCTATGCTGTGCCACCAGCCCTTAGCACACACAATTCAGGCCAGACTGGTCATGACCTGGTTGGCCACCATGCAACAGGCATGCATGCACCCAGCACACGCCATGCTATTACCACTGCAACAGGCGCATGGGCTACTGGCTCTCCATGCGCTTCTCATCATGCAACAGAGCCACAGGCATTCAATGCACGCCAGTCTCCTCCACATGGCCACATCACAGCTGGCCCATGCACTTCACATGGAGTGTACATGCGCACGCCTGCGACCCATGCCATGTCAGGGAGGCATGCCACAGGGTTGCCATGCACTGACACCTCTGTTCAGCATGCAGCCGGCACGCAGGCTTCCAGTGCATGGCAGGCCACGCGTGCTTCCATGTCGGAACGGCTGCTCAGGGCACGCATAGAGGCCCTCAAGGACTTGTGCGATGTGCTCATGCCATAACTTCGTATTGGAACCAGTTTGCGTTAAGTTGCAATTGGGTCTTTATGCAAGGTGTGTTTCATGTGATGCCATGTGGCAAGGCATCATGCCACGGGACAAGGCACGTGCTCACATTGAGCATGTGCAGGTATTGATACTAGATGCCGAGCAGGGATTGGACCTGCACCTGACGACGTGTATCATAGTTGGAAATTTGGAAAACTGGGTACTTTCACTTGAATGTTGTCAAGATGGCGTGAGCCATGTGGCCAGGCACCGGGACGCTCCATTTGGTGTCACGTCGATTCAAGTCTTGACGTGCAGCATGCGTGGGATGACGTCACGCTATGGTGTAAACGTGCCATGTGGAATGACATGTGCCATGAGAAAGCGTGTGTTTGTGAGGCGATTTCCTGGTGCAAGGCAGTTGCAAGATGGGTGTGTCCACTCTTGTTGTTCACATATGCACGCCCATGCACAAGGGTGTCGCTAGTGAGTCTGTGATTGACAGGCTGACCAAATGTCGATCAGCACGAGGGCATCTTTGTTTGAGTACTGTGGGCCGGTACATGGAATGGTTTTCTGATTATATTTGTTTGCACCTCTGCAAAAAGAGCTCGGGATGCCTAGTTTCTCCAGCAGGGAGGATGTTGCCCAGGGCTGCAGACAGTAAGTGGTTGGAGTTGATTGACACGGATGCAGCTGATTGAGATGAAGACATTGACATTCCTTCTCAATGTTTAGTCCTTCACGCATATATCTTTACGTTCATAAACATGCAGGAATGTTGTGGTTGGCTGCTCGCCTTCGCTGGTGAGATCCTCACATTCAAATTGTTGCTTGGTATTTGACATCAGAGAAGCCGTCATGTTCACCGCCCTGACGTACCCAGATCAGGAAAGAAGCAGAAAGGCAGGAAAATAGCAGAATGAGGCAGAAGGCGGAAAAGAACAAGGCAGAAAGGAAGGCAAGCGGCTACGAAAGACAGGAAAACCAGTCAAAGGGAGCTCAGAAGGCACATGCAAAGCGTGCCAGTCAAGCGTGCCAAGGAAAGAGTCCAGGCGTGTCAAGACAAGGGTTCAGGCTCCACTCCGTTTCCTTTATCCCATGCTGTAGCTGAGACACCTGATTAAACAAGAGAGTTGATAACCTTGACCATTCTGAAGACCTCGTCATCTGGTCCCTGATTCTGTTGTCCAGATGCATGAAAAAGTGAGGCCTCACGATCAATAGCATACAATACCACTCAGACACATACCTCACTGACTGGACTAGAGTGTCTGGCTGTGGAGGCCCTCACACCTAAGCTATGGCTGAGATGGCTGACCAAGTAAGAGAATTGATGGTATCTGAATGGCGCCTACAGACATGCTTCGTACAGTCACAAGGCTGAAAGCAGACGTAGCAATGACCTGTATAAAATGAGACAAAGGTGTGAATTGAGGCCTCAGGCATGTCCAGCAAACATCAGCGTCTTGGGCTCTACAAATCCGCTTGAATAGCAATTCGCGAAATGCCAACTTGGCTTTTAGGTAAGCAAGAGCAGCGGAATGCACGCTCAACCAAGGTTGTGTGCCTGCACTCCCGTGTACATGGTGCACATGGCAAAGAGCCATGCGTCATACAAAAAAAGTTTCAGGTTTTAATGTCATACCCAAGCGACAGCACTTGTCACTTCATCGCCTCAACCGGCGATTGACGCACATGCGAACACACCCATGTTTTCCCGACACACACAGTGTGGTCACAGTTCCTGTGAGAGCCCCCATGCCTCAACAGCAGGTATCAAAGCCAGGACTTGTTAAATCAAACAACAAACGCAAAAGGGGTGATTGATAACCGGCCAAATGGCCTGAAGCACGCAGCACATGCAGGTGCATGGCTTGGGCTCACCCTCCAAGTGGCCATTACCACAGTCCCAGCAACCTCACGCCTGTTGAACATCTTCCCATTGCTGATTACTATCATCACACAACATGGTGTGGGCTACGCCAACTCGGTATTCCCAGGTGTGGGCAAGTGCCCCAGAACTGGCAAACTTCCCTTGTTTTTTGTTCGGTCCAAAAAGGACAAGAGAAAAGAACTGTCTACGAAAGAGAAGAGGCAGCAGGATAAGGACGTGGATAAGGTAGCCAAATCCTATAGGATGATCGGATACTGGGACAATCAGAAACAGGGCATGTCACTGTATAAACAAATGTAAACAGTTGGGTATGAAATAAGCTTGTTCTGTTCTGTTAATTCATCGCCCGTCACTGGTCCCAAATGGTCCTTGGGCTGACTGTGCAATTGAGCAGCTACAACAGCGAACACAAAACATCAGGCATACCCACGCTGGAAGCTTAAACAACTGACTGCACTGAACCATGAAGTGCAACCTCATGTGCAACCTCATGGTCGGCTTGCCTCCGACACGACAGGCGCTTCCGTACCAACAAGACTGCTCTGGCGACCCTGCCCATGCCAAAGAAATCATCCCATAGCACCAGCCGGAAGAAAGGAACGATTGAGGCCAGCCAGCCCAGCTCCTCCGCGGGAGGGGCAAGAGGAAACTCAGTAGTTGTCTTCAGTACCGAGTATGGAATGTGACAAGGGGAGAACAAGGGCTGCCTAGTGTGGCCCAACGTGTCTTTAATTAAAGTTGTTTCTAACAGTGGTTGTCAGTTGTAAAAATGCAGGGGATTCCGAATCTGCCTTTAGATTTGGATAGATTTAGATTTAGATTGGACACACCTTGAATACAGTGACAGTCCCTACTTCAAACAGGCCCAAGATCCGATCAGTGTTCAGGGTTGCGTTTGTAAGGGGACTCACACCCCATGACGGCTTTCTTTACCGCCAAAAAAAATGGTAGTAACAATCAACAATTGCAGGTAACACGTAACAAGGAGGGAGTGCACACCAGGAAGCACGGCCGCCACCAAGAACGTTACTAACGTTAATGAATGTCAGTTGGGACTCCCAGTAACAGTGAGCAGTACGCCCTAATCATGATTCCCCTTTACTTGTATGAGGACATGCTTGTGGTGTGCACTCCCGTCTTGTAAGTTCGTTACCTCCACCGCACCCACCGCCACCGCCTGGATCGCATGCGTTTCCTCTCAACCCACGTCACTGCCATGATACGCCCGCACCAGCCCACAGCATTGCAAAGCTCAAGCATAATGGTGCGCCCGGAGATCACGCCTCTGCAGCAGGCCGATCTCACCACTTCTGATCATGTCACCCCTTCATCCCCCAACGATGAGTAGTTTATCCTGACCCTGGTGTCACTGATATGATGTTCATACAGAAGCAAGAGCGTCGCCTCAGGTGGCTGCTCACCTTCAGGTTCAAACACCCCTTCCACTGGAGCTTGTCAACTTGTGTGATGGCTGATGAGGGCCTACATCTGAACGGCGGCTGAGATTGCTGATCAGGAGAACGAAGGACATTGGGATGGCATCTGCAGCCAGGCTGCTTATAATCACAAGTATGAAAGCACCCTGTGGAAAGAGATTTGGCTTGAGCTGCCAATGCCATCCCACAAGCAGCTGTCGCACGCCAAGTGCTAGTAGCGCTGGGTTATGGCTGGTGCAAGACGATGCTAAACATGGTTGGCTGGCGGCAAGGCATTCAATCACGGGGTACATTTCCCCTTGCAGTAAAACCCTATAGGATGGGGCATGTCACTGTATGAAAGCACATGCAGTATGACCGTGATGTGAAAAGAAAAGTGACAATCAAGGCCTACTGACTGTGAAATAACCTTCAAAAGTTGCATGCCTGCACTGCCCGTACACTGGAGCACACAGTAACGCTTCCTCAGCCATGCGCCAAGCCAGTCTCTTACAGTCTTGGCCTTATTGTCATGTAGGCCCCGCCACTCCTATGATTAAGCCCCATTCAAGTGAATTCAGAGGCAAAGGCCAAGCTGTTATCTGCTGCACACGATGCAAATTGTCCCAGAACTGGTAATTGGAGCCGAGGTGTATATGCCCACCGTCACCGGACACAAGTGTGACCTTGTGAATCTGGTCGACGAAACCTCGCAGCTTCTTCACGTCGGCATAAACACAGTCCTGCAAACATCCCTAGTAGCAAGCAAGATGGCGCCACCAACTTTGCCAGCAACTCGGAGGGCAGGAGGCAAGAGGGCCGCTCCCATCAACGGCAAATCCCGCAATCAGGACCTGCCGATCCTTCAAGCGCAGGAGATTGTCTTGGAAGACGGCACAAAGGTGATTGAACGATAAATCTTGTGGATCCATTTCTATTTGGGCGAACGAATTCAATGGCCAAGATTGAACCTTACACTTTGCCTCATCACCCTGCACTCATTGCCTGCAGATCCCTGTCAAAATTCCCGAAGGTGCGTTGAAAGGGCCTATACTTCAGTCAAATTCAGCACGCCAGGAGACGGTTCTACTGGCTGGATGGATTGCATGACAAGCCATCTGTGAACCTTGACCTTGACCTTGACCTTGACTCGACTTTGCCTTAAGCCTCGCTCGCCTGGCGCATGCAGGCATGCCTCCCGAGCAAGCGCATCTGCTTCTCGAGTATCTCAAGGCAAACCCTGAGGCAGCCAAGCAGGTAGGCCACACAGTCATTTCACAAGGCCAAGCGTCCAGCCCTGAGATACTTCGCCTTTTTGCCTTGGCAATCCGCCTGGTCTTGAAAAGCGTTCTGCGTACGTATGCACAATCAACATGCGGCTTGGCCTTCACGCAAAGCACTGCAGTGCTGTCATGCCTCTGGTGCATGTCTAATTATCATCTCCTGGATGCTCAGGTCGTGGACCCCAGCTGATAGTGGTCTGCTCTGCGCAATGCAGGTGCATGCACAAGCCCAGCAAATCCTGAAGACACCTGGCATGGCCAACGCCTTTGTGAACATGCAGGTGCGAAGCCGTTTGTTGAGTTTGATTTGCAGCAAGGGAATGCATTAAATATGAATAAGTTCTCATATAGATTGTAGAACGCACCTCTTGAATGCAGTTGTAGGGACAGAGGGTGCAGCAGGCAGGTTGAATAATGATCCGTCTTTTTGACTCACAATCCTAGGAACGCCTTGGTGTACAGAGTGAAATGGATTCGAACGCGCATGTTTATCGGGCAGGTCCGTGATGCGCATGATTCTGAAGCAGACCAAAACAAATGAGGCAACATTGGGGCGAGATTTGGTCGATTCTGTGACTGAGAGTCCAGGTGTACAGCGATGACAGTACTGAGAAACATGACACATGATTGGGGGAGATTGTTTGTATTTTAGATGAGAGTGTACGTACTAAAAGTTCGTACCGGCACAGCAGACAGTGTTGCGAAATGCAGCAGTTACTGGGAGCTGGGTTGTCTGCAGGCTTCTGTTCCTACCGCTGTGCTGGGTGGTGGGCTGATAACAGAGCTTGCTGTGCTTGACGGCTGCAGAACAGCATGGGTGCTGAGGGCGCAGCTGAGCAGTTTGCGGCACTCAAGGACGACCCAGAGCTAAAGGTGGGCTGCTGGGGGCCAGCAGGCTTGCATGCAGGCCAGGAGGCTCGCAACAGCTAGTGTCTTCGCCAGTGTCTTCGCCAACGCGTGTGGGCTGGCAGGCAACTGCCGGGGCCATATAGCTGACCTGACTGCACCCTTTTTACGGGTTCTAAATCCTGGCTGGCTGGCATACTGACCCTGACGGGCTGCCCTTTCCTATAGGTCAGCCTGCCGCATCCTAGCACAGCAACAAGGTTCAGAGTTCCTACGTTCAGTACAAGTGCTGATGCCCCATCTCCCATCTCATCTTGCAGGAGGTGTTCGAGGATGTTGTGGCCAACGGACCATCTGCCTTCCAGGTACGCATCTGTTGTGGATCAGTAAATTGCAGTGCAACCAGGCGATGATAGGGTGCAAAACAGGCCGCTGCAAGGGGCTTCAACGGCGTTCCAATGGATGCCTTGACTGGCGTTTGGAACCTGCTGGCACAGCGCGCTCCATTGTCCCGCTGACACAGCATGCCCCATTGTCCCGCTGGCACAGCATGCCCCATTGTCCCGCTGACACAGCATGCCCCATTGTCTTGCTGGCACAGCATGCCCCATTGTCCCGCTGGCACAGCATGCCCCATTGTCTTGCTGGCACAGCATGCCCCATTGTCTCGCTGATACAGCATGCCCCATTGTCCCGCTGGTACAGCATGCCCCATTGTCCCGCTGGCACAGCATGCCCCATTGTCCCGCTGACACAGCATGCCCCATTGTCCCGCTGACACGGCACGCCCCATTGTCCCGCTGGCACAGCATGCCCCATTGTCCCGCTGACACAGCATGCCCCATTGTGCCGACTCTCTAGTGTAGCCATTGTGATTGCTGTTCCCTTACCTGTCCGCTCAGAAATACTGGGACGATGCCGAGCTGATGCACAAGATTAGCGTCAAAATGCGAGGGCTCAATGTGGACGGCGCGCCTCCGCCCATGCCCCGCGCGCCGCCCTCGGGGCCGCCGGCCAACCTGCATGAGGCGGCCAAGCGCGGGGACATGGAGGCGCTCAACGGCTTTTTGGAACAAGAGGGGGCGGAGGTTGATGCCAGGGTAAGGCACGGGTCTGCCATGGGAGTGCGCATAGCGCTCGGTGTGTGTGTGAAGGACTGGACCAGGATGAGGCCGTGTGTGCCGCTGGTGTATGGAATCTGGGGCAAGGTTACACTCACATGCACCAATAGAACATTCCGCATGCTCACCACTCATCATGGTAATATGGTGCTCAGGATTTCAATTGTTTTCTCCAAAGCGTGTTTTTTGTATGAAGGACTCAGGCTGGGGGCGTGTGCGTGCGCTGCTGGTGTACCGTAAAGTTCACAGTATTTGGGATTCCAGTTTGGCGAATGGACCCACCAAGTCGGCTCCCACCAGTTTTTCAGCTTGGGAGCCCGCCAAATTGAGGAAAAACGGTCAAATTCCAATGGCTTTTTCAAAATTCGCCAAACAGCGCCAGCCACATATAATGGAGAAGTCCTAGAGAGTGAATGGTTGTAAACAGCCTGGACACTGGTTGGGAGTGCGGTGCCATGTGTGTTTTAGTAGTGTCACATGTGCATGTAGTGGTGTTGGGTGTTGTGGTTACATGCGTTTGAGGGTGTTTGCAGCTTGCGCCAAATACAAGAATTTGTGCACATTTGAACCCGCCGGGCCCACCAACTTGAGGGAAAATGGTCGTTTTGAAGCCCCTAAAAAACCAATCCGCCTAGTTCCATGACCACCAAATACTGCGAACTTTACGGTATGTGATTGCGGGCAAGGAGAACATTCTTCTACACCAACAAAGCAATCTGCACCTCATCATAGCAAGGCGGTATTCAGTATTCGAGTTTGTTCTCATCTTGTGTGTGATCATTGTTGTGTGACCACAGAATGAGCGAGGTGTGACCGCCCTGGGTGTGGCGGTTGGGTTCAACCAAGCTGCCGTGGTCACCGCCCTCCTGGCCAAGGGCGCACAGATTGAGGCGCAGGACCCGGCGGGCAACACATGCTTGCACTACGCAGCTGGTGAGAGACACACCCAGACTTGATGTTCTGCAGTGAATCAGTTGGTGGATCAATTCGTGGATTAAGCAGTCTTCCATCAAGGGCCAGGGCCAAGCGTTGCAGCTGCACACAAGCCAACACAGAGCCTCGTATTCCTCACTAAGCATTCCTCACTTGGCCCTTGCTTCACTACATGCGGTCAACATACTGCAAATGAGAGGCCGGAGTTACTGGCACGGCCTATCTCATTTATCAGTGTGTCCTTATGCACAGCAGCCCTGTGATACCACAAATTAGCAGGCCAGGAGCGTGACCATCACGACTAGTTGGCAAAGCCTGACATGATGACTGACAGCGCTGACGCCTGATATGCTCGTGTCTCCAGGGTACGGCCGCAAGGGGATTGCACAGCAGCTCATGGCTGCTGGGGCCAACGTCCACGCCACAAACAAGGCAGGGCAGAAGCCCATTGATGCAGCCAGGATGAACAAGGAGGTGCGATAAGCTCAAGGTTTGGGTCAGGAAATCGCTTCTCAATGTACAGTATGTTGTAGGCTGTTTCTATAGGTTTTGTGAGGCTAGTCAATGTTTTGATTCAACAAGTTTTGCCTCTGCTTCTGGATGCTGACTTGTAAGTGCAAAGCGTGGTTGGACAGGACAAAGTGAACATAGCGTGGCAAAGCAAGATGCAAATTGTTGATGGAAGGAGGAAGTCATTGGGTTGTCTGTTTGCCATTGGCGCGGCAGTGCCAAGAAGATGTAGGGCGTCTGGCAAGGCCATTGCTTTGCATTTCAATGCTTCATACCCTTGATGTCAACCTTGCAGAACCAACTTGTGGAGCTGTTGCAAGCAGCCATGGGGGAAGAGCCCGCTGCTACCAAGGAAGCTGAGGCAGCCAAGCCATGAGCACACACTGCCAATGATCAGGCTCTGGGAGTTGCCCTTCTCGTGCTGGCACTTTGCCAAGTCCAGCCTGAGGTGCAAGTCGTCACCCATTTTTGTATGCCGAGGGATGGTGAAGGTCTCTCAGCTAAGCCGGCAGCCTACTCAAGAATAAAAAAGTCGAGGAGGAAAGGCATGACGGTCAGTTTGTGAGAACGGTTTGTGCCACTGCCAGTACTGAACGCATGCGTCATGGATTGCAGCACGCCGTGCATCTTGCACGCGTCTCCACACGCGTTGCAAGATGTATAAGTTTTGATAGCTAAAGAATCTGTGATACCTCATGAGTTTGTGTTATGGCAGAATGAACGAGCGTCTGGACGAGTTAATCAAGATTAGAGATGGTTTGGTTTTCTGATGCTTTCCGAATTTGATTGTTATGAAACGGACTGGAGCTTATGTATACGCAGTTTACTGCATTGCGTATCTGTTCAATGTTCTGTAATCTTATTACGCCTGCGTTACTGGACATGGGCGTTGGAATTTTCAAGGCTCCATAACTGTTGTCAAGCTATGCACTGTGCTCTTTCGTCTGCCACGCCACGTCGGTCAAGTGGATTTGAGTGTACAGGCTGACCCATGTCAAGGAAGTGAAAGAATGAGCTCCTGGCAAAAATGAAGGAGAGGGGATGCTTACAACCACCGTCACCAGGTCACGTCAGGTTGAAGACAGAAACAGTGCAGAAGGCCCTTGGCAGGTGCCAAACCACTGGGCCGCGGGGTTACTAAAGTGGGCAGCATAGCTGTTTGCTAGAGCCTCTGTAGCTCAGGGGTTAGAGCATCACCTTCGTAAGGTGAGGGTCGTGCGTTCGAATCGCACCCGAGGCACGTGACCTGTCTTTTGTGTCACACACACGTGCACTAGGGATGACGCAGGGGCGTGTCTACTTGGGCGCCTTCCTTGTACCACCATACATGCCACATAACTGGACGCAAAGCTTAGAATGAAGGGCTTCAAGCAAATTGCCAGTAAATGCTCGCCTGAAGCCAACAGGCTGGCTGTATTAGCACAACCAGAGCGATGGCGAGTAAGTGATCATCAGATCGACAAAAAAAACAGATTGGATGCAAAGCCACAAGGCCAGATCTCAACACGTATCAACAAAGCTGCCGCAGCCAATGAAAACAAGTATCATTAATTGGTATCCTTTTTGTGTCCTGCATAAGCATTCAACTAGTTACAAGGCTAGGATAACAAAGAAGAAAATACACCAACTAGGAGAGGTTGTTCAACCCACGGATCCATTCTAAAACCTCAACTGTTGCACACGTCTGCAGCCGCCAGGAATTGCAGATGTGTGGGAGGAACAATCCCTCCAGACACCAACACACGGACTGAGACACAAGCACAGTGCGATCCTAACCGTTCGGTCCAAAGTAAAAGAACCTGTAGTCTGTTGCTGGTATTGGCTGCGCAGATCACCAACAAAATCGATGGCAATCAGTGCTGCACTCCTTGCTGCGCCTGACATTCAACCCAAATTTCCTCGTCTCCCTGTACAAAAGGCCAGGTTGGTGAAACCGCTGCTACCTGTGGCACAACTTGCCACACACAACCTGCAGCCCGGCAAGTGCCCAAGAGGACAACCACCCTGGGTGTTGAAGATCGGAAAGGTTGTTATCCATCTCCAGTTTGGCACGTCAAATGGCTGGTGCACCCCTCCCTTGCTTGCCACCTCAAACCCACTCAATTTCTCAACTTTTCGCCATCAATCTCTTGCACAGCATTGGCCACGAAAGATTAATACATGTGTGACATTCCCTGCTCGTCATTGAGCACGTCAGGTACAATTGTGTGTAAACGTCTCTGCGGTGTGTTGCTTGCATGCTACACTTCAGTGGCCTCGGGATTGTTTGCTTGCATGCTCGAACATCACATCCTGGCTGAGCAGGTGCATTATGGGTACAGTGTCTTGGCGTGGGCATGGTTTTGAAAAAACCTCCATCATAATCCAGATCAACCTGCAAAAAGTACCCATGGAGGCTGTCATCTGGGGCCTGTTAGGGAACAAACCGGCATACCTTTTTTCCCTTGGTTTTTCCTCTAGTACGGCCATAGAAAGGGAAACAGATGAGCTGGCAGTACTGGCACATACACGTCCCGGGAATCCCGGGCCACCATACCCAACCTAAGCATATCCCGCAGCACCTTGATCCCGTGGTCGGAGTCGAAGAAGCCCACTTTGTGGTGCTCCCGGCACATCCAGGCCACGTAGGAAAATGGCAGCTCCTTGACAAGCTCGCCCTTGTGCTTCCCAAACGTCATGACTGCAGCCTCTTCTACAGGCTCGTCCTCAACCTTGGCCACAGGTACCAATGCAAGTTGTGGTTCCAATGCGCTTTCCTGCTTTACGGCCACTCTCCCAGGCCGTGTCTGCAAGGGTGTCTGTGGGCCTTCTTCCAGCACCGGTTGAGTGGGTGGACGCGAACCACACTCCAGGATGGCCAGTTCCAAAGCCTGTTGCAGTGCGAGGTAGCCCGGGCAGGGCCGGGCGCCGCTGCTGCATGCGAGTTGACCACAGGCCAGATAGCCTCGCTTGAGCTGCTTTATCACGGTCAGGCCGTTCCTGTTTTCAAGCCGAGGATTGTACCCAGCCTGCAGGAGCGCACAAACACAACGCAGTGGCTTGTTGATTCTGTGCTCTTGTTCCTGCTGTGGCAAGGCTAGTAAACGACAGCACTGATAAGGTGTATATAAGCCTGTGCCATGTTGAGTGGTAGAACCACGCTGGGTGCCGGCAGTGTTTGTTCGGCTCACCGTAAACAAATTCAACATCATTTCCTGGTCAGCCACTGAACCTAGTATTCCTCAGGGCAAAGTCAGTTGGAAAACACCCCTTGCCTCTGGAGCAGTCAATTCCAAATGTCTCTGGTTCTGGTGCAGTCTGCGACAGAAAGAAGCCTGTCGGAGAATCCTGGGCAACGTGACCTAGAAGCTGACTCAGAACTTTGCGGTTGAGGCTTCACCTTGATCATGAGTGGGAAGGCCTTGTTCAGCCAGTCCGCTAGGTGCGTCCGATGTGTTGCGGCACCATGAGCACTGATCTGCAGTAACCAATCCCATGAACCAAGTGAGCAATTGCAAGGGGAATTTGTGAGGCAAGCTTGCACGATCACTCAGACCACAGCAGTGTGGAGGCATGTTGATGTCAACATCAGTGCCCCTCTCGCGCTTTTGCTTCAAGTGGGTGAAAAAGGGACCGCAGTGGGGGCTGTGGGGTTCTTGTTTGCATCCAAACTTCATCAGGCTAGCAGGTGTTGCACCGTGCACCTTGCTTACCTTATCTTTGAAGTACTTCCCGCCCATCACCCGGCGCACCTGGAAGCACATGCATGCATGGATGCATGGCTGCATGAATTCTCACGTGATCGTGCATGGTATTCATGGCGACCTGGTGGCACACATGGCTTGGATGGCTCCAGAATGGTGGAGTTTGTGGAAAACATTGCGTCCGCTGCAGCACCGTAGGCCACCTGCTACTGTTTTGTTGTTTAGAACGATGCTTGGGGCAGCTCTGAACATATCATGTAATGATGATGGCAGTTGCAGCACTAGCAACAGCAATAGCTACCCCGACAACCGCCTGCACTCTCAGACCACAAATGTCGGAACCACAACCGTGAACTGCTCGCTCTGAAGGCTTGTGACGAAAACGTCACCACTGCCCACCATGAGATGCAGGGCGGTCTCTCCCTTCCTGGTCTGACTTGTGTCTGGTTTCAAGGCCAGGAGCTTATCCAGATGCACCACATCACCATCGTCCCCCTGGTCATCTGCACCGCCGTTACAAACTTGTTGACTCAGTTGATCAAGTTATCATGTTCACGGTTGCGCATGTTTTGATTTTGACACATAACAAGTCAGGTGGAGACAGGCAGCTGTTCAACGGCACACATGCTTTGTCAGGTGTGAAGAAGCAGGTTTTGCAAATCAGTTGCAATTGCCATTCTAACACTGTCTTTTGCGTGCTAAAGACAACAAAGCAAGGGTGTGTGCAGCGCAGGCTGTCACAAATCTGAGCCCTAAGGGTGTACATGCGTGGGCCCGCATGCATCATGTCAACGCACCATCTTCACTGTCCGTATCATCACCAGTGTCGATCGGTGCAGGCCTGCATGCAGAGAGACAAGCACTCAATTCATTGATGCAAACACAGACAAAAGTACACGTAATTACTTGGCATACTGGTGTCTGCGTCTGCTTATCGCTTGTCGCTGCCCCGAATTGATGGATCAGCACTAGAAGTCACACGCACATGCATGCGGGTGGCGGGTCTCTAGCCAGCAGCTCCAGCATCACGCAGTGGCCCGAGCTGAGCTGCTGGTCTGGATGCAGGCCCCTCTGAACCAGCAGCATCAGCAGCTTGTGAGGAAAATCGCGCTTGATAGCCTCAAAGCTGGCCTTGATAGCGCTGAAGACCTGCATCATGCACGAACAAAAAGAAGTTTGCCAGTTGTGGGACAGTTTGTGTGAATAGGTCTGTAATACCGCCAGGAACCATTGTGTGTCAGCGAAGTATGTGTATGTGTGTTTGTTTGTGTGTGTGAATGGGAAATGTCTTCGCAGGAGTGGCCACCACGCCCAGTCGACCCAGTCATGGTAGTCACCACCGTCTACCAACATGCACCAGCACCAGGCCTCAGTGGGGCGCTTGACATTGACTTCTTTTCGTTGGGCAGAAACTGTAAGCATACAGTGCTTATCTGCCACAACTGAGTCAACGCTGTTGGCCAGCAATGTTGAATCCACTCTGCCAAACGCAGCGGTGAGTTTCTGAGAGTGCGTACATCACTTGCCTAGATGTTCCATGAGGCCTCAATATGTGACATTGGTTGAGATGGTGCAGACGACAGTAGTTGCTATGGCAAACACGGCAGGGCCAATTGTGGACCACTGAAGATAGTGTAGGGTTGACCAAGCCTATGGTGCCGAAGTCAACCCTAGCCCACCCATCACTTTCACAGTCAACCAACGCCATATGCCAACCCACGTTGTTGCTGTTCATATGTAGTACCAGTTCAATTTCAAGTAAACGATCGCGATTTGCATTGCGCTCGCTGGAACGCTTACGATGGCTGCCTCAAGGCGCATCATCTCGCCTCCCCCCCCTTTGACCGTCTCATCTCACCTGGCCAGGCGGCATCTGGGTACCCAGCACATGTCGGGCAATGCGGATGAGGTTTGCCTCCAATGCACTGAAATCTCCGGACCTGCCAGACTCTTTGACTTTCTGGCACGCCCGACGCAGCAGCTTGGCTTCGACTTCCATTCTGGATGCTCAATTGACAGCAAACTGGAGCAAAGGACAAAGAACATCCAAATCCGAGGCTGGTCGGTTTTCGTTGGGGTTTGCACCTGACGATAGGTCCCTGTACACGCTGCAGCAAGATACCCTGCAGCGAGATATGTTGGTGTTATTCATCGACCTACTCACAGTGAGTTAACTGGCACTTGACGCGAGTAGGGGTCTGTGCTCGCATTGCATTGGCTAATGCTCCACAGGCAGCTTATCAGGTCAGGTAGCCAGTGGTTTGACGCTAGTCCAAAATGAGTTGCCTCAGGTGCGATTCGAACGCACGACCCTCACCTTACGAAGGTGATGCTCTAACCCCTGAGCTACAGAGGCCCCAATTCTGCCCAGTGTTTGCAGTTCTTACTGTTTATATACTGCGGCTTTGCCAGTGGAAAGTCCACGGACCCTGTCTGTCTGTGACCTGTGTGTTTGTGTTTTGGTGCCGCCAGCCTGTTCCTGGCCTCTGGTTAGCCTGGGATCTGGGGTGGTTAGCCTGGGTCTGGAGGCATGGCGATTGGGTCGGTTGTTGCGTTTTGTCTATGTGTTCCTCCTGAGGTTACCTGGTGACCGTAGTTGTAAGCATCTCTCTCTCGCACCAGTTTGGCTGCTTTTCCTTGTTACCTCAGGCAGTGGTGGCCTGTGGTGTTTCCAGCCTGAGTCTTCCTTTGGGCTTGCGTGGTTGGCAGCCTTGCTGGCTTGCGCTCCTGGCTGTTTCTGGTGCTGCATTCATGTTCTTGGCGTGGTTGCTGCGTTGGGGTTTACGGCCGGGTCGCTTTGGGACGCCATATTGAGCTTTTCTCCCTGACTCTGTCCCTGCCTCAGCGTGATTGGCCGGTGTTCGGAGGACAGTGGTTGTAAGCATCTCCCTCTCTCTGAGCGGTTGTGGTGGCATGCATCTTGTGATGGCCGGTCGCTCCAGAAGATGTTGCACACAAGATGTCACACACAAGATGTTGCTCCAGAAGATGTCGCACACAAGGTGTCGCTCCAGAAGATGTCGCACACAAGGTGTCGCTCCAGAAGATGTCGCACACAAGGTGTCGCTCCAGAAGATGTTGCACACAAGATGTCGCACACAAGGTGTTGCTCCAGAAGATGTTGCACACAATGCACCGTGATGGGCTACACTATCAGCTAACGCAACAGCAACGCAGCCGCAAGGCCTTGACTTCCTGCCTTCTGCATGGTCACCGGATACGGAATACGGATACGATACGGAATACGCTGACGGCCGACGCCGAATAC
>QAXH01000716.1:0-39357 GCA_004335635.1 Chloromonas sp. AAM2 | reverse complement strand
CGGTGCCCATCCCGTTCCGTGTCCTCTGACGGCTTCCCTGGTGTAAATACATATATATATATCTGATGTGGCTTGCCTGTGCCTTGATCTACCGACTGTGACTGTTGCTATGTCGTCCCTCACCGATGTCAGCTTTTGGTCCACCTCATCCCTGAACTTGCACAGCGCATCCTTGTCCATTGCTAGGCCAATCATCTCCATGCCGGCCAGCACCTCCTGCAATCATCACGTGCTCACGTGAGACAGATAAACAGCAGTGTGGCCTCTGCCCAAAAAAGCACCAAATGCGTGTTTTGTTCTGGAAGCACACTCAGTGATTGGTGCATTTGCCGCATTTCAACACACACACCACCAGTTTGTCTTTGCACACTTGTTCGTTTCTGCCCCTGGGCCTATTTCTGCCTTTGTTGCTGGCTTTCTTTTCCTTCTTGCTCAGGGTAGGTCAGGGCGGTACACATCCCGTACCGTGTCCTTTGACGGCCTCCCTGAGTGTTGGTTTGCTCTTGGTGTCGGTTTGCATGCACTCGGCAAGTTATTCTTACCTGCAGTGGTTGCTCCAGATCAGTGAGCAGCTTCCATCCGGCTGCCGTTGGGCCTTTCCTCTCCACCATGCTTGGAACAGCCCCTGCTTTACTGGCCCTGGTCCCATACTGCAAGCGGTGCAGCTGCAGCTGCCGCCCACACGCCCACAGCTGTGCTGCATTGGCAGCAGATCTGCGTGCTGCTTGGTCCATTGGCAAGGCATGGACTGTGCCTCCTGTGCCAGGTGCTGCAGGGGCAACCAATCCCTCCAGCTCTGCCCGGGGCTGCACGCTCCATGAACGTGCCAGGCCTTCGCCCTCAGGCTGCAGCTCTGCAAGGTCAATGACAGGGGTTGCATCGGCAGCTGATCATGGGCAAGGCAATCTAGAAGTAGAGCGTGCATGTCGTGCATAGGCATTGACGACAGGTGATCATTTGCAGCATGGTAGCAAGGCGCCTGCTTACCAGGGTCTGTGATGTATGCGGCTAACACGACGTCCAGCAGCGGCGCACGTAAGCCACTGATGCAGCCTTGTCGAAATCCCAACGTGCCTGTCTTGGTCACGAAATCACCGTCGCCCTGCTGGGTTCCGAGGATTTCAGAGACGAGTGCGGGGCTTGCAGGAACTGCAGAGACGGGTGAAGGGCTTCGCATCTGATGTTGAGACATACGCACAATCCTTGCGGCACGGCGCCGAGGAGGGGCAGCGGGGATCCTACTTGTCGTGAGGGGCGTCACTTCGAGCGTGCCAGCCGACGCGGTTGGAGCCGAGGCGGTCGGAGTTGCTGTAGCTTGGACAGGGGCTGTGTTGGTGGTGTTTACGGCACTGCCGGCACTCAGCTCTGCCCCAAACCCTAGCTCGCAACCCAGGCGGTGCAAATCCTTTCCGCCTTTAAGTACCTACAAGAACAAGCGCAAAGCCGCAGCGGGGCAAACAGCTGAAACTTTCTGGGAACTACTGATACACTACTGCGGATGTGACTGAGCACGTGTTGACGCTGGCACACACACGCACAGGCCGACGTTCCGCCAAATGAAACGAAAGCAATCATCATGCACCTGCGCTACGTTGAGCTCAAATCCGCGGCAACACCAAAGCTGTCCACCCGCTGCTACCGGCGTCCTTTGAATTCAAACCGACAACAGACAGACGGCATACATCAGCGAGCATGAGGCCGTAACTCACCTTGACGACTCGGTCATTGCCCAAGAGCTGCCACACGGCTCGCAGCGCGTCCTTTCCACCGGCCATGTCACTACCAGGCAGCAAGGAGCCAGCATTGAATTCAAAAACGGCGGCTGACACCTTGTGTGTCGTGTGATCCGTGCCGTCACCCGTGTTGTCTGCCCCTGTGCTCCAGCCAACGGTAATGCGATGTACGTCCAAGTATGGGTTATGCCCTTGCTTGGCTGGGTACAATTGCAGGTTCACAGCCAAGGCCGGATGTGCCTCGCCAGGCGCAGGTGGAGCGGTTTCCAGCTCCTGCATGATGTGCTGGACCACTTTTGGCATGGCTGTTACTTCCCTTACGAGCATCACGCTGATGTCCTTGATTGCGGTCGTAAATGGGACTGGCTCATTGATCACTGTGTAGCGAACAGTGCCCGGGCCTTGTCCGGAAGGGGTTGAGCTCTTCGCTCTTCCGGATCGGTTTGAAGAGGTCGTGCTTCCTTGCGCCGATTTCCCTGATTGAAGGTCCAGAACTGTTGACAGCTGATCAGGGCTCAGCTCCGTGCTTGCCTCTCCACCCAATGCAGCCTGCAGCAGCAAACAGGCACACATTGTGTTTAAACTGCATGCATGTCTAGTGCTAACAACCCGATTTTCCTCGGCGTTCGAATTCAGTTGCAGGCCCAGGATTGGCCTGTGTTCGACATCTGTGCGTGCCCGGCCTACCCTTTGACGCAATCTGAAGTCTGACTTGGCTTCACTAGCCTGGTGTACATGTCTTCATCTTTCTGTACATGAACATCATCATCTTACATCTCACCTGCAGTGCGTCAAAGTTATCTCGTATGTCTGTGAGCTCCAGGTGCTGCAACAGAGGCTCAACTTCTTCAGCCTTGCATCCCTGCACGGCAGCAATCACACACAGACTCCTGTGAAAAAAAATACGTTTTGCGTACCAATGCACTTCATCCAGTGCTTCAGCCATGTTTCATCTGTACAGATACGGGATGCATGCCTTGTAAAGCACATTCCAGGCACCTGTTTGAGGTATGATGTAACAAGTGCCTGACACACACTGGGCGTTTCCACTCACCTGCATGGCGAAGAGTTCATCCGTAGGGCCCAGGTCCAGGGATACGCCACCCACCCGGGAGAGCAGCAGAGCCATGTGGGCCTCCTTGCGCTTGCCATGAAGGGCAGAGATGGCCTTCTTTGGTTTAATCCTGCAACAAGTGCATGGGATGCGGACACGCAAGAGTTAACACGCTGACGTCTGATGATCGAGTGCCGAAGCACAGGCACAACAAGCCATTCCACTGATAGTGACGTCATTCAGAAGTTGAAGGGCAGCTAAGCGTTCTCCGTGCTTTCTGGTCATTTCAATATGTGCTTGAATGTTCTGTGATGTATGCGACGTGGTCTCTGGCTGCAAAGCAGATGCCTCATTACAGCACAACACAGGCTAACGCACACACATGCTATAGTACATGTACGGCACGTATACCATTGAAACAACCCAATGTGAGCTACCTCCACGTGCTCCGCAATCTCATCAGCGTATAATTCTATCAATATCCTACTACTGAATCCCTGCACTACTGATTCCCTTGGCTACTGATCCCGGCTCCTGGTGCGCTCACCTTCCCTCCTCCTGTGCGCGCAGCACCCCTTCCAGCGACCAGTGGTCAGCTATCAGCTCGCGGGACATGGCCGGACCAATGCCCTTCATACCTGCACACAAACAAGCCCACAATCATACAGGCATGATGGGTGACCCGGGGCTGAGTGCGGCCACTGCCCTGGCAGCTTCAAGTACGTCTGTAAAGGCTGGTCTGCACACCTTCTAGTTTGTTGCTCCAGAAGCGAGCACATCTCATGCCCCACATCTGCTCCATCATTTGTTTGCTGCCATGCTCCATGGTGTCATTCCGTGCTTGACCCACTTTTTGCGACTTCACCTGCATTGTTACTCCACACATTGAACTTCAAGCAGCTCCCCTGCCAATAATCCCACACACCTTCAATTCCATCGTGGTCGTTTCCCGTCATTGCCTTGTGGTCCGCCAGCGCACAGGGCGCCACCCCCACTGTCTCCAACACATCCCCCTCGCACACGTGACGGCAGGACCACCCATGGGGCGCGACTGTCCACAGCCCAGCCCCGGCCTGGCCACTGCCGGAATCAGCGAATTCCTTTCCTGCACATGTGTTGTTTGGAGACGAATACACGGTGATGGCAGTACCTTGGAAGGCAAACTGACCACATCCTCAGAGCTCTGTAGGCTCCAGAGGCATGTGTGAGCGGCGCACAAGGCGTACGCCCAGCACAGGTGGCACACTGTGGCTTATCACGGTTGAACACATGGTACGGTATACCGCAAGACCAACCGATCCAGGCGCTAAGCACCAATCTTAGCTGTGGCACTTGATACGAACAAGGAATACAGGCAAAGGGTGCTGTCAGCATTATCGCTTGTGTGGCTGACTATGTGTGGCACTCATGCCTGGGGACCGCTTGCCTGTCGTGACCAGTTGCATGCTGATGTTCCTCGCGTCGTCCACGAGTTGCATGAGACCCAGATAGGTCGCCTTCTTGGTGTCGTCGGTGAACTTCTCGTGCATACTCAGGATCTGAACCGGGTACCTGAGAACAGACCGGCAACACACATACACATACACATACACACATGTGAGGGATGCAGGCAAGTCCAAGCAGCGTCGGTGAAGCAAATTTATGGCTGATGGCTGTATAACAAACATACGGGCAAGCACATGGTGGTCGAAGGCGATGATATGTGTGTTTGCCTGTGGCAGTTTACAGTGCTTTGTTTCCAGTTGTTTCACTTGCTGTCCGGCTTGGGTTAGCCTCACCCCTGCTCTGCGGCTGCATGTGCCAGGGCTGCCAGCGTGTCGTCGGCGTCCACATGGGGGAGTGACACACAGGGGATGCGCAGTGCACTCAGCACACACTTGAGGTTGTGAAGGTCCTGCGGGGGCCGACAGGAACAGTAGGACTGATTGATTAGGGGGTAGCATACTGTAGTAAAGGGTGGCACTTGAAACTGGACAGGCAACTCCGCAGACAGCGCATTATTGCCAGCATGCTCCTGATGGTGTGAAGGACGCAATGCAGCCTAACATAATCTTGCAGCCTGCACAGCCCTCCCAGCCCTTGACATCCTGGGCCTGTGTGCACGGTCCTGCTGCCCAAAGCACGGTGTGTGTGGGTAACATGTTTTGACAGTTTGGCTAAACCAGTGGCTGCCCTAAACTGAACCTGCGGCAACTTACGCCTCTTACTCGAGCCACGCAGCATAACCCATTTGTGATGTGGCCTTTGCATGCACACCCACCATTTTGCCACGCAAGTGCACAGTGGCGTTTCCTTGACAAAGCGCTTTGGCCTGCATTGAATCTGGCCGCAGCCTGATCCGCTTCTCACCTGTGCACAATCCTTGCTCATTGCGTACTGGCTGGCCTTGTATGCGTAGGTGCTGACGGGCTTAGTCAGCACTGCAGCGCACTGGGGAGGGCTGCATGTGAGAAAGGGTCGCACAGGAGCCATGTCGTGATACTATACGCTTCACTCATCAATTCGCAAGCCAACATTAATATCGCCTGTCTGGTACACAAATTCAGAAACTCAGGAAGGTCAAGGAGAGTGGAAAGCAAGATTGGCGTCGTAGTGATCCGGGATAAGAAATAAGAAAGACTAGCAGCAGTGGCCACAGTAGCCAACTTGCTGGGAAACAGGCCACTTCCGGTTCTGGAGCGCCTACCAGCTAGTTGATCTGAATGCATCATGATCAGTATGTCAGCCCTAGGGATGAACTAGTACCCAACACGCTGTGGAAAGCCACAGGCAACACATGAAACATTGCAGCTTCCGCAGCTTCTATCAGCCAGTTTTTTCGAGCACATGTGATATCCCTAGGGATGATCCAGTCACGGGGCACTCACACAAGCTCTTTGAGCGCATCACATAGCGAGGAAGGGTCCAGCGGCCGCTCCCCGGCCTCAAGCTGACGACGGATCTCCTGCAACAGGGTACATCAGAATGTTGTGGAGTTGGTGAACTGTAACGACCAGCTCATTTGGGCAAAGACAACAGTCACAGCGCACAGGGTCAGGGCTGATTGAGCGCTCAAGCCAAAGGCGCATTGCCTGGTTGACAAATTCATGTATGTATTGTGCTACCGGCTCATCAACGAATGGATGTTTGCCACGTCTCTTTGTTGACTCTTGATAGTATCACTTGAGCTTCCATGGGGCACTTGGACAGACTGGCACGTCAGGCGTCAAGCTGCTTCAGTCTGTTTGCCGCATGCACACACCTTGCACAGGTCTACGAACTCCTGATCTGAAAGCCCTTGACTTGAAATGCGCAGCTGCTTCAACCGCGCAGCCAGCTCCCGTCTGCAGGTAAGGTACAGACATCAAGTTGAATAACGTTCAATCAGGCAGGGCAAGGTTTTCCTGCTATGCCACGTGTGCAAGTGAGTCTCCTTAAGAGTCCAGCAAGTGAGTCTCCTTAAGAGTCCCGGAGCAGCTTTTTTTTGCTTGAGGCAGTTCATCATGACGTGTCTCATAATTGCAGTTGGCGACTTCTCATGTGGTGACCTGCTGGTACATATGGACTCATATGCATGACTCTACCTGAAGGGCTGTTCGCCATCAAAGGTCACCACCACGGCCTGCGGCTTGGTGCGTTCAATCACACCCTGCAGCAGTCACAAACACACTCGTCACTTCAAGCCATGGTAGCTGACGCTGAGCATTGCTGCATTGCAGGCGTACGTGAAGTGTCCACGCCCGTGAGCGTGTATGATATCTACCAATCCTAGTTCGTGCGCTAGTTTTGCCAAGCAGTCTCTCTGCACGGGCCTGTTCTTAACCTACCCTGAACATCACGTTCTACCAATAAATGTTTAATGCACAACTGTTTTTTGTTATCCGATCAGACAGCGCCAACTGCCATCTGGTCAGCCCTACCAGCCCTCATTGTCCGTCAAAGCCACAAAGCAATACGTAGAGTCGGTACCAATGACTGTCAGCTCTCACTCACCTGTAGAATTCTCAGCACAGTGTCCGTGATGGTGGTCGGCGTTCCGTCATGCGTCCTCAAGCCCCTGAAAACCACCAGGCAATCAATACCTATGACAATTGCGAACACTGGCCACGTGTTCTACGCTCACAAGCGTGAGGCGTTCATGACGTGACAAGACGTGCAAAAGCTGGTAGTTGGCTTCAAGTGAAGTACCTCACACGCGGTACAACATGTGTATGGACGGACTACCCCCCTTCTCCCTGTCACACGATAAGTGTGCGATCATTGCAGACTTTGCACCCAGCAGGCCACCCACCCTCCTTTCCGTTTGTCCACGTTGTAGTGAGCACGGAACGCAAGGCCGACTGCATCCACCAGCAGCACTGGTCCTCCCTTCTGAGGCGCCTGCCCAGACAGGCCTGCTACCAGCTTTGCTGGTGTTCCTGCTGCTGCTGCTGCTCCTGCCGCCGCTGCTGGTTGCATTGCAAGCACTGCTGTAGCTCGTGTCAGAGCAATGGCCGGAGCCAGTGTTGTCTCCCCCGTTGCATGTGCAACTATGGACGCTGCTGGCGCTGCCGGTGCCGGTGCTGATGGTGCTGCAGATGGCGCTGTTGCTGGTGTTGATGTACGTGTTGGTGTACGTGCCGAGCGGGGTGCTGGTGCTGGTGCTGGTGCTGGTGCTGGTGCTGGTGCTGGTGCTGGTGCTGGTGCTGGTGCTGGTGCTGGTGCTGGTGCAGTTGTTTGAGGCGCAGCCGACGGCTCTGCCGTTGGCACAGGCAGGCGAGTCAGGATATGTGGCCTGACAGACATGCGCTTCCTCACAATCCGAACAATTCCACGGTCCGCCTGGTCCTGCACGTTAGCTGCGGCCAGTATGCGCGTCTGAGCTGTTGCCACATGCAGAAAGGGTCGCTGCACGCCTCTAGCAGGCAGAATGGTGCTGTTGGCCTGCTGGACTGGTACTGAAGCTGCATTAGGGTTCATTATTGCAGGTGTTGTCAGCCTGCGAGAAGCATTGCAAGCGCAAGCAAGAATACACTTTTAAGCAGTCGTGTTGTTCGGACGGGCAGCTGTGACTGCCAGGAACGAGGTGAGAAGGGTCTGATGTGACGGGCCGGCAGCGATGTGACGGGCGACAACACCTCGCACAAGACTTGACGAGGAACTTGGTTGACGCTCACGATATAGGATGCAATACCTAACGTCAAACTCACTGTGTGCCTGAAGTGTAGCTTGCAACAAACAATGTCGATTCAATTATGCAGCGTTGAACAGTTGACCAAAAGAAAGCATGAGGCGCCCGCGGACGAACATGCAACATGCTCCATAGCGTTTCGTCACTATTGGCTTAGTGATTGCTTGGAGAATGAACGCAGCGATCGTCACAAGACCATCGTCACGTCCAAGCTTGTCATCACACTTTTGAGAGGGACCGGACAGGACCTGAACGACACCGTTGTCGCGACCTTCCCCCCTGGAAAAGCACTCACGCTTCAGCTACAGTGTGCTAATGCGCGTCGTTGTTTTGCTCGTCGTCGAGCCCTCAAGCCGCTCAGAGCAGGGAGTCCTCACGTGCCTGCTCGCTCATCATGGCAACGAACAGAGCCAAGGAAATGCATCGCTGATATGGCTTGCATAAGTATGGCTTGCACACCAGCTCAAGCTCAAACATGTTTGCCATACCAGCATTGTTTGCCTGCTCCGAATCCATGTAACGGCAAACTAGCAACTAATGCTGGTGCGCACTCGACACTCACCATGGAATACTGCGGCCTGTGAATCTCTACTCCATTCTGGTTGTTGCAGGAGCTGCCATTGCTCCACGCTGGAGCACATGTGAGTTCGACTGCCTCGGCCATCCGACGATTATGGTGGAGATCGCAAACATTTGCCAAACTCCTTTATGTGAACCACAGTAGATGGCGACAAGAATCGCAACGCCTGAATCTGGTTTGAGGTTTCCTTGTCTGTGCCTGGTTTGAGCTGTACCTGGTTGCCGAGCATGCGATGCACTGCACGGAATGTTTACGATTGCATCGTGCACCTCTTCGCTTTAGGGTGCTGGCCCACAAGCTCACTGGCAAATGAAGGCCGTTTTTCTTAGCGTGCCATGTGATAACTCTCGTCCTTTACCAGCTCACGCAGCCCATGCAATCCTCTTGTGACCAACACACCACGAAATGCTGGACACTGGACACCAGCCACAAGCTTGACCATAGCCATCCAGCTTTAACCAGCTGCTTCATCAAATCAATGCGTTGGCATGCTCACGTCTTTTCCACATCACTCAATAGCAATCAGTACAAGAAATTTCAGTCACAGTCCACACAGAACAAAGTGAGTTAGATGTTTGAGTTGAACTAAAGCAATGTGATTTGCAGCTGACAGCTCGCAGCTTTTTCCATATCCTGCAACCTGCAATGTAAACCATCCACTGGCACACACTGGGCCATTCAGTCCCTGTCAAAACACCACACGGCGATCCTACAAAGCAATGATAGCCATAAAGGGGCTGTTTGCTGGGTCGGCCACCACACCAAACAGCCGTTCAAAAAGCTTCCCAGTCATTCGCTGGCTCAGGGCCTGCCTGTGCATGCAGCTTGTCACCCTCGCACCATGCACAAATATGACACTGCCTGCTGAACACTAGACAGTGCCTGCTGCCATTCCTCACAGACCTGCATAGATTCATCTCTGCTGATAAGGCAGCCACTCTTGATGCCAACAAGAGCCAATGATGTTGTACGTAGCCACTGTTCCAGCTCATTTCTACCATGTGCTCTTATTGCTGCTTGCATTCTGGGTTCTGCCCGTCAGGACCTGGCATGCCGGCCTTGGCGCCTGGGCCCTTCCTCCCGCCCTTCCGAGGGGGTGGGCTGTCGTCCTCATCATCATCGTCATCATCATCCCTGCGCATGCAACAGGTCCAGACCGTGTTGGCTTGGAACGTCGACCATGCACACGAGTAAATGCAGACGCCAGCCTTGAGACAACCCCAGCATCTCGCCTGTACCACCTGCTGTCCGGGATGACTTCATCTGCACCCCTATCCCATCTGCCACTGTTTGTGAACCAGAGCTTGCAAAGCACCGTCTCACTCTTCAGCCCCTCTCACTAACATTTGCCCGTCAAACTCCACCCCATGCATGCCCTGCACAGTGCTTCATTTCCTACACGCATCTCACCGCCCGGATACCATGGCTGGCCCACCCTGGGGCCGTACCAGTTCTCTCTACCCACTCACCCGTCCTCCCCCTCCTCGTCCTCATCGTCTTCCCCGTCGTAATCCCCGCCGAACTCCATGGGCTCGTCCTCAACCGCTTCCCCAGTGAACCAGCGGACAGCGTTGGGTACAAGCTTCTCGCGAATGATAGCGCCAACCTGCAAAATGTTACACACATGGACCGTTGTATTAACAGGCAGTCAACATCCTGAGCTCAAGTGTCTGGAATCCACACTGTGGAACTGCAGCCGGCCTCGTCTGCATCCTACTGGTGAATCGGCAGCCAGCTACCATCCTTTAAAAACTGCTTTAATCCTGAGTTTTGCCTCTCGAGCTGGACTGTCTGAATTTCTTACTCTGGCCATGATTCTCGCTTGTACACTGCGGCTGAACACACTGTGTCTATTCCAGAATGCCTTCACTGCCCACATGCTCTGCCTGCATTCATGATCCCAGTTGCTTCTGCCTCAGCCGCTCCTCACCTCGTAGTCCTGCTCCACCATGACCTGCAGGTCCTCCATTGCCTCCTCCTCGATCTCATCGTCCTCACCCGGCAAGTCAGGCGGGGAGAAGAAGTTGAAGAAGCTGTCAACCTGTGCAGCATACAACCCAACCAGCCGGTGTAAGCAGTGTGCTGCAATGCTGGGCTGCCACAGCAGGCATTGTTCATAACAATGATGGCTGCGACCGTGCCGTACAGACAAGCGCAAGGGGGCAGCCCACTCGCAGGCTTGGTTGCTGGCAGGTCTCACCTTCTCTGTCTTGATTTGGGGCTTTGCGTCTGGCTTGCCTCCCTTCTTGGGCTTCTTCTTCATAATCTTGATGGTGACGTCCTTGCCTACACGAATATTCGATCGTCAACAATGATCAACGACCATGCAGTAGGACGACAGTAATCTCAGGCCCATTGCAGCATATCACTCTGGTGGTAGGCAATCGTTGCAAAGCGTCAACAGCAGGATTGCGCAGATGTGCCCAGGAAGTTTAACTGCAGCAGCCGTTTGCAGGCTTTGCTGTAGCTGATGACCGTGACTGAGGTTCGCTGTGCGGAGCACATCAGCTGCGAGCCTCAAGCGCGGCTGCAGCCCGTGAGGGCGCAGCCGCTCGGATGCAGATAGTTGGCTCCGGTGCGGCATGCTTGCCATGCCATGCGTCATGAGCAAAGTGTGCCACATTCAAGACAGGATGAAACAGGCAATAATGTCAAGAGTGGCAGGACATTTGCAACCATGCAAAAGTAGATATTGGTGGCGTGCCACCATGGCGATTTCAACTACTCTAGCTAATGCCATGTCACAAGTCCCAAAACCAAGAAACGTTATGAGGACCTCTAATGGCGTAGCCGAACTGGAGGTTTACGGCTACTAGTGCAAACAAGCTGTATCCAAGAATGAGTAGCACCAGCTGCCGCCGGGGCAATGCCGGAGCTGAGAGCCTGGCTGTGGTTCACTGTGCGGAGCATATCAGCTGCAGTCTTCACATGCAACCGCGCCCGGTAGGGGCACAGCCGCTCTGATGCAGATAGTTGGCTCCAATTTGACATGCAATGCCATGTGGCAATAGCTGCGACAGGGAGATTGAGCTCCTGACCTGCAGTCTGTGTCAAACTGTATGTTGGCACTGCCTCTACCTGTCATCACTGTGCTGACCCACCTGCTTTCCAGTCAATGGTGGTGCCCAGGGCCTTTTCCAACACGCCTTCATCCTCAGCAGATAACTGATATGTCTTCTCAAGCACCTGAGAACACGCACACACACACACACACACCACAACATACTAAGCATACGATGTGCTATGCCAGCAACAGGTGGCAAAGCACGAGCATGCAATAGCATTCGGACAATCATAACCAGCAATGACCGTGGGCAGCAGTTGCTGACGCAGGTTCAAGGGCTGTGCAAGGGCCAGGTTGTGAGATGTGGCAATAAACCATAGCACTAACCGAGTTGGTGAAGTAAGGGTTCTCCTTGAAGGCGAACTTGATGATAAACCCATTGCTGGCGCCCTCTGCAGTTTGTGTGGTCTCGGCCTGAGGTGCAAGCAAAACGTGAGATTGTGACAATAAAGGGCATTGTGGCGCAAAGCTTCCACTGCCATGCGTGCCTACCCCACAGCTTCCAGACTGGTACACCAACCCATCATAAACAACAAATCTTGTGCTTAGCACAGCTGTGTCCAGAATTTCGCCTGATAAAGGATTGCCACCATATAGGTAAGTCTCTCGTTCTGTTTTGGTGCTGCTGGGTGCATATCTCGTTACCTACGGCTACAGCAGAGAAGTCTCACGACCCATTACGGTGACTTACTGTGATGTTGGTGAGGTAAGTCAGTACATCGATGTCTTTTTCCTTGATCAGATCAGCTGTTGTGTCGCACTTCATCAATACTGTGAGCCAGAACTCCGGGATGCCATTGTCTGCAGCCATGTAGTACGGCAGACTGGGTCAGCACGCAACTATTCATGTCTACACCTGAATCAATTGCGAATGAGCTAGCTAAGGATGAAAACGCATACATCATGGCATGGTAGACCCAAGGTCCTGCTGGGCACCCACCTTCACCGCCAGCATCCTCTCCTTCCTTGGGAGGCACAGCTTTGGCGCCTGACACTACCTCCTGGCGCTCTCCGTAGAGAGGGGCTGCATGTGTAACGGGGCGGGCTTACGTGAAATCACAGGGCCCCTCGCTGGCCACATCACTTGATGGATGCAGCACATTGCGTTGTGAGCTGCGTATCTCACCATAAAGCTTCTCGTACTTTGCCTCGAGTGCGGCGCGCTCCTTGCGGAACTGCGCCTCAATTTCCTCATGCTTGTCCTGTAGGCCTTGCAGGGCCTCCACGCGACGCTTAACAGGCGCGGGAAGGCTTTCAATGAATTCTTCAGGAGTTGCTTCGAGACCAAGCTGGTTGAATTTCTTCTGCAGGGCAACGAGGGGGCGGCGACGGCTCGTATTTTTCCAAGTTTGAGGTAGCGACAACCCCAGCTCCACGATCTTCCAGCATCTACTGCCAGCCGTAGGCACAAGTTGCGCAAAAGACTGGCATCAAGACTGCATATGCGGGGATGACTCCAAGGCTATGCCGCCCAAGGACCAGGGGTTTTACAGAGTCGCGTATGTGCATCAGATACCATTTCAACATCGTGTGGTCTGGTTGCGTACCTCAAGCAAGCTCTCGCCGGCCATTTTTGCAAGGGTTGATGCCGATCTCGACTTCGGATCTGTCGGAAACTTAACTTTCTCAGCCGAACGGCAACAACGGGACTGCAGATGGGTTGAATACGCACGAAGAGGTAATCGCGAGCTCTTTCATCCAAAAGTCGCATCCTCAGCGGTTAGCAGTTAACGTTACGGCTTAGGAGGCTTGGAAGTCCTGGAGTTGAACGCTAGCACTGTAAAAATTATCTCTCATCGATCATAATCAATCATACGGTAATGCAACCACACGGCACACACATTTTTGGGGGTTGTGGCCTTGCCTTGTAGTTGCCCGCCGCAACTGTAGGCTGGCCAACGTTCTCTTTACTGGCTGCCAACCCAGCCCGCACACCTTGGTGACTGCGGCGTGATTGTTTGCCCAGGGCGTCCAGCCTCGGACTCAAGGATAGCTGTGTGTTTCCTTCTTACATGGCGAGGCAGCAAGCAGTGAGTACGGGCTTTGATAAACGGACGCAGCAAATGTCAGTTGGAGCTGGCTTACTGCATGGCCTGCCGCATGTGGCGTGTCACTCTGTTGCCAGCGCACTTTGCTTGTCACATGGCAACATATGATGAACTCAGCATGCGCAGCCAGTGTAGGAGGGGCCAGCACGCATGACTGCTGCCGTCATACTCAGCAACCCTTGGCCATGAGCAGGGGTTAGAGTAACGAGTGCATTCTTTCCCTTTCTTGCGTAACTACTTAGGGTCCATACGAGCTCCAACGCAACGAGGTACTGTACCGTGCAGCCCAGCTCAGCTCCCAGTTTGGCGTTGACATGGCCATGGTCATGAACACACCCACAGGGGGTGCAATCAAATATGCCAGCTCTGGCACTACAGACGCAGCGCTTCGGAGGTTGCAAGACCTGCCCACTGCTGAGGCCCTCACAAAAGAACAGGTGTGTTTGCAGGACAGATGTCAAAAACAGTGACAAGGGCAATCCCTGGACGTTCATGCAGAAGTCATCACACATGGCTCACGCACTGTAGCATAAAATCGATGCATTGCCTACCTACTGTTCCTGCCTGTGCCTGAGCGGACATGTGATCAGTGAACATATGCCTTGACGCTTTGAATGCAGTGCACATGTGACTTGCTGCTCCGCACGAATGCTGTGGTCCCTTGGTAGCTTTGCCTGGCATTGTTTGTTGGGCAGCCTCGCCCTCACAAGGTGCAACTGCTACACGCAGGTGCTTCGACACCATGAGTCGGGTGTCATGCCTCTGCCAGCCCGCCAGGTAAGCGAGCCAGCAATGGCAAGGCACCAAGACTTATAGGTACTGCAGTGTGCAAGGGGAACATAGGTGGGTGGACAGGCAGGCATGATGCATGTCAGGCGGGCAGGGCGGGCAGGCACATGCACATGCATGCTGACTGACTGACCTGCACCAAGCCAAGAGCGCTGGGATGCAGGTGCATACAGGAGTACAGCCAACATGGTGGTAAGGCCGGCAGCTTTCTGTTGAAGAGGACACAGCTGGTTACTGACTGTTCGCTATGGTTTCAGCCTGGGCTCAAGTGTTCTTGTGGTGTGATGCGTTGTCCTGTTTGATGTGCTATGGCTTCTGAGGTCTTAGCCTGGAAATTGTTCATGTTTTGTGCTGTGTCATTGCTTTGCCTGCAGGGTTGCGGTCAGTGGGACATGTTGGGGCGGCAGGGCGCATGGCTGCAGCTGGTGTCGCCCGCGGGCCAGACGGTGCAGCTGCCGGCCCTCAGGCCGCCGGGCTTCCTGGACCGCTCGCAGTGCCCTGTATCGCCCCGCAGGTGAACCCATACGCATAGCCAGGTGTATGGCGAACATGATTGCTGTACAGGGCACAGTAACCAGCATATGTGATGCGTAGCACTGTTGAGCAGCATGGGCCAGTGGGGCTTTGCTTTGCGTGTGGGCTGATCAAGTCATACTCCTGTTTGCATGTGTGCAGTGAAGCTGCCTATGCGTCTCTCACACATGAACTGGACCGTTTGTGTGACCTGGCGACCGCGGCCAAGCGCCGGAGGATGGGCGATGCGGGCGGCGCCAGTGTCAACGTGTTGCCGGGCGGGGGCGGGCCGCGGCAGACCAACAGCGGGGCTGCAGGCGGGGCAGCGGGGCAGGGGGACACAGCGACCAAAGCCAGCCGGTTCAAGGCCTTGAGTGTTGAGGTCCCACACCAAACAGTGAGTAAGCCAATGGATGGCAAAAAGTGTTCCTGGATGTTCAGCCTGTTTGTGCTTGGCTTGCTGCCTGTGTATATGTGGCATTCCGCCTTTACCCTTGAGACTTCGTCTGCAACTATATCTTGCTACTTAATCGCTAGTACATGCAAAACAGACAAGTCCCAGTCATACGAGTCCATCATACGAGTCTTGTGTTAAATTGCGCTGTAGGACGCAACACTCAGATTTCAACAGCACAATGCAAACAAACAGGGGTTTGAGGCCATCGGTGGCTAGCTCTTGCACAAAGCCATCACCATGACCACAAAGTCAGCCAGCTTACGCCGCACACAAGTGGTCCAGGGATGCATATTCAAGGCCATCTGCCTCTGCTGTTGAGGCGTGAATTGTTGAACTATGGACGTTTGCAGTTTGTGACTCAGTCACAGGCACCTGGAAAACGTTCAAGCCTCACGCATATGCACACGCTTTTGTGGTTGCAGGTGGTTGGCGCACGTCCCGCGGGCCAGGCGGCGGCCGGGCCACAGACACTCGAACGGGAAGCGCTCATGATGGGACCTGAAAGTGAGACACTGGAAGCTTTGTTGTTGGGTGCATGCACAACTGCCTTGCTTTGACGCCAAGCTACATCCTGCAACTGATGGTCGCGCATGCCCTTCTGTCATGCCGTACTATCTGCTGTACCCAGAGAAGGCTGCCCAGCTTGGCGCCATCCAACTGTGGCCCACCACTGCACCTCCATAGCGATTGCACGCATGACCACGTCTTCAATTGAGCAAGAGCGGTGCAACACTCACTGACACACTGACACACTCACTCACTGACTATGGCTGACAGTCCTCATGGCCTGTGCACCGTTGCTTCTGGGTACAACACGTGAAGCATCGCCAGCAAGTGTCATGCATGTGTGTGCTGCGTACCCCTGATGGGATCGGAGACTTGACGTCATGGTGACTTGCCTCGCAGGCCTGGTGATGCCCAGCCCCAGCGGTTTTCTGACGTCGGGCCCGCAGTCGCTGGGCGGCATGCAGTTCGCCCTGGACATGCTCATCACCTCACGAGGCGTGGGGCCCAGTCCTAGGAACCAGGACCTCCTGGTAGCGGGGCAACTGGGCAGGTGGGGCAATGTAGGCATGAGCAGAGAAGCAGTTCACGTTACTGCACAGGACAAGCACCACTAAGGATGTCTGTTCTCTGATAGTTCTGAATGACTGCTGCTGCTTGCTGGCGGCGCACAGCCGTTCAGTCACTGCCACGTGCCCATTGATTGATAGGTCAACCAGCTTGCTAGTTGAATGCCAAACACCTGTGCTTGGTAATAGTTTGCAGTTGCTGGTACAATGGCGCTTGTGTGGTGCAGGCTGGGTGAGGGCGGCGGCGCTGGCGTGTCCCGCGGTGTGAGCGAGAGCGGGATGGGCGACCTCACTGACCTGGCCACGCCCAACTCCAGCCTGGCGCAGCTCAACGGGTACATGTGGTCGCCACAGTGAGTCAGACAGGCTGTAGGGCTGGGCCACGAGGAGCTCGTCAGACCCGGGTCAGGCGCTGAGGCAAGGCGACATCAAGAGGTTTTTTGTGGGCTGTATGAGTTTAATAAGGTTGCGGGGTGAGCAACACGGGCGTCAAATGAGTACCTTGAAGCACTGGAAGAGAAAGCACGGTGGGGGCAACCCTCCCTCTTCCTCTCTCTCTCAGTACTACCTGGTTGGCATTTTATTGGCAACTCGAGTACCAGCGCTGGGGCAGGAGGGCGACTTCAGAGCACAAGTCATGCAGTCGGTACAGGAGCGCAGAATGCTCGAGATGCATGTGGGCTGCTCAGTGCTGTTATTGTCCTTCAGTAAGCGCTTTGCTGCTTAATTGATGTACAGTTTGCTGTACATCAAAGCGCTTACTTGATATACAGTTTGCTGTACATCGCTTGTTCTGCACCATGTGTTGAATCATGATAAGCCATGTAATGATGATGATCACTTGTGCTGCAGCTCTTCCAACGCTGGGGGAGGCAAGAACCCAGGCGGGTTCACAGACGATCCCGAGGAGGGCGAACCCGGCCAGGAGGTGGAGGGCGCACAAGACCTCGTTGTGCAGGGCAGAGGGGTCAGTAAGGCCACGCTACAGGCTCTGGATAACAAGGCGGAAAGCGCGCAGGCAGCTGCAGGCAATGCGGACGCGGCTGCAGCTGGTGCTGGGCCGGCGGAGGCGGCAGAAGGGGCTGCTGCCCCACAGCAGGCGGAAGAGAACCAGGAGGCAGCAAGGGCTGCTGGTGCAGAGGAGAAGGGTGCAGCAGGAACCAGCGCAGCAGCGGCTAGTGCAATAGACATTCCTATAGACATTTTGTGATCTGTTGTCACTGTCCACATGGCTTTCGGCATCTCAACTCTGGTGATGCCGCTACGTACTAGTTCGTGCAACTGCTTGCTGCCATGTTTGGTTGCACTGTGGGCAATGTATTTCCAAGTACCGTAGGATGAGGAAGGATCAGTGACTTGATACAAGTGGGTTCTGGACATTGGATCAACAGTACGACAGGCGTCATATGCGTCAGCACATGTAACCATTGATTGTGCGCGCCTATGCCCTCCGGCTGTCAGAAGTCACTGGTTCACACAACACACAGTGGAGTCCAGCCTGCAATCCATGACTTGTTATTGAGGGGTTCCAAACGTTGCTTGGCAGCACAGCAGGCGCAGAGTTCGGTTGCATAGTGCACGTCACAACAAGAAGTAGGCCCTGGGACGATCGGAATACTGGGAAGATCGGAAATAGGCATGTCACTGTAGGTACGTGCTGTAACACAGCGCGCAAGTTGAGATGCCTGCTGGAGTGTGTGGCGGCTGGCCAGGCACGCCCTGCGGCCTTGCGCAGACCGGCACGGCGCAGGGGCGCTGCAGTTGTTGAAGCGCTGGAGGCCATTGCTGAGGGCAAGGCTGCGGATGCTTCACTAGAGGGAGCCATTGATCCATAACCCACTGACAAGAGCAGTCAAGAGGAACTCCTTGTGTGCTTGCCTGTTGACTGAATACCCCAATACTGGTGGTCAGCAGACCCCAGGGGGTGTCATTCCCCTTACAGTTAAGGTCATATAGGCTGATCAAATACTAGGCCGAATTGAAATAGGGACTGTCACTGTAGGCATGTGGCACTTCGTACATGGACATGTCCACAAACCATTGAGCTTTTGAGAGTTGTAGCAGTTGTTCTTCGGTTTGTTACATCACCAGTTCTCCACCACAGTGCTTCAGTACCATAACAGTGGTACCATAACAGTGGTGTTCCCAGGAATTGTCCCAGAACTGGCAAACATCTTTTTTTGCTTCAGTACCATAACAGTGGTCACGCAGGCGACTTGTGGAAACGCAGTACGACCCACTACATGATCATGACAAACACCACTGACAACTGACCTCAATCCTCATCAGAATGAAAAGCTGATGATGATCAGCTGTGCGATGAGCAGGTCAGCACAAGACATACCACAGACAGTCATCAGCTTATCAACAGCAGCGTACACAAGGTACACATACTCCGGACATCGAATTGTGGTCACAATCCATGGTTGTAATCAGAACAAACAAGTTAGCAAAGCCTGGTGCCGTGCACCTGTGGTGCGCCGTTGTGCAGCCGTCAACAGACAGTCACAATTGTGCAGCTGCGGCAAACGACCCAGGTGGCCCTCATCATGATGTGCTTGCAAACATGCCGAACATGAAGTGCCTAGCGCAGTTCAAACTCCCAGTTTGCAGTGGGCAGGCGTCCAGAGGAGCAGCCCTGCTAAACATTCATGTTCTGAAGAAGGTCGCCGGCATATTGGTTCCTGCCCCTCACTGGCAGAAGAGCCGGACCAAAGCAAGCATCCCTCAGGCTGACCTGCTTCACTGTCTGACACATGAAATCACGGTTATCCAATCCACACCACAGCGCAACTGAATCAAGCAATCGTATGCCTTCGAGTCATTATGAATGGGGTACAGTGCATCAAATGACCAATCAACCACACACAAGCAAGAAGAACGCCGTCGATCAGTTCGGCACAGTCCTGGTCATTTGTGCATGGCGCGTGATCAACTTCAAGCGGGACAGGGCGGTACAGCAATCCATTGCTGCACTGCTTTTCAGAGCACCATGTGTTCAGAGCCTTCAGATGATTGCCAACCTCTGGTTGCTTTGTGTGGCACGACAAACTGTCATGCTGGTTTCACAACCACCTGCCTTACGACCCAGGTCCTGTAATATGCACACCCAAGGCGTCTAGCAGGCTGGCATGCAACGCAGCCGACGGTGCACAGTAAACAAAGGCATGTCCCGAGTTGGTGCCTGCCTGACACTTCCAATCAGTGGGCAGTTGATCAACGGTCCAAAGCAGGGAAATAGGAGAAAGGGACGCAGAAGGACGGTGCTGGGTGTAAGGTGTCTCACAGCCTGGCAGCCTGGTGCTCTGTTTGTCTTCTGGTCTGGTTTTCTTGGTCTAGTTTTATGTCACGCCAATTAAGGGCAAGGATCATAACCTGAGACATGTTGTGTAACCGAACTCGCTGCGTGGACCAGTTTTGTCACGAGCAGTCATGCAGTCCAACGGTGAGGCCTCAAGGCATGTCTTCATCGTCCAGGGATTGGTGCAGCGAGGGGAAAAAGGACAGGCGCAATCCCTTGTCCGGCGACATGGTCTCACTGCGTCTGCATGCAGATCACAATCAAACCACGACTGAGCGGATTGCCAGCTGCTGATTGACACAGGCGCGCGTGTAGCTCTGAAGTTGGACAAAGGCAACACTGTGGCTAGCAGGCGTGGGGATGTGCACCAGTGTAAGCAGTCATCACCAAGTGTCACCAGCACAGCAACAACCCCACACAGCCGCAACCTGCACGCGTGACACCCTCCAGTCTAAGCCCACAACCGCACTGACTGCAAATTCACGCATGGAACTACAACCAGTTGCCTTAAGTTGCAACTGCATGCTGTCTGCCTGAATTGGTGCATTTATTCAAGTGTTCAATTAGGTGCTTCAGCTGAGTTGCAGGACACATCCCTTGTGCGCATTGCGCGTATTGACATGGCTGTAAACAGCAGAAAACAACCCTGTTCAAACTCACTTCACTTTCTTGAGGTTCGTCATCCCCGGCGACGGTGACTGCGGCCGCCCCACCGACTGTTCCCTATGCAGCGCCATGAGCCCCGCCGCGCCCATGGGGCTGTGCCAGGGGGCGGGCCCGTGCGTGCCGTCAGACGGTCCCGCAGGCGTCAACAACGGGCCCTGCGTGCATGAGTGCGTCGTAATTCCGAAAAGCACACATTGCTGGATACGCTACGCCACGCTGGATACGAGCGAATGCCTGAGTCCTTTTGACATCTGTATCATCCGAGAAGTCAAACAGAAGATGCCTCCAGCTCCATACACAACATCATCATACACGCATTGCAAACGAATGCTGGCGAAAGCCTAAACCCTGTCATCACCTGGATGCGTACACATGTCCATCACCTTGCAGTGTCACAAACCCACCAGCTGGGCTGACGCTGTTTTTTTCCAACTTAATGCAGGCCTGGTGAAGAGCTTACAGATTGGGTCCAGCCGTGTGCAGCCGTGAAAGGCTCAGGAAGCACCAAAACACTCAGGAACTGCAAGCCTCGCCTCGCCTACAGCAGGACTGCTTCAAGTCCAAAAACGCCCCGTCATCACCTGCGTGTGCATTAGGTCCGACACCAGCTCCGTCCCCGTCACCGAGAGCCGCAGATCGCGGGTGCTGTGCCTTGACCCGGCCATGACCATGGCAATGGCCTCCTCGCTGCCTGGCGTCACGCTGTGCTGAGCACGCATGGAGTCCGTGTAGAGCTGGAAGTCAGGCGTGTATTCCTCTATAGGGGACACACGCCAGGCGTTGCGTGCAAGCTGGGCCTGCAGGTAGTAGGCAATCGTTTCTGACATCGTTCATAGTTCTGCATTGGAGTTCAACAGACAAACCCTGCCTGATGCCGTGTTGTGAGTCCCAAGGAAAAGTCTAGTCCCACCGGGCAGTGACGCTGAAGTCAATTCAGAGGTGTCTGCTAGACTGTGTCTTGCTTAGCATTCAACAAAATAATCTGGGCAGCAATGCAACAAGGCACGCAGGCTACCTTCAGCAAGAGTCAAGTTTTGTGTCCCTCACGCTCGCAGGTTACAGATATATTATACCTGAAAACTTCATGCACTCGAAAGCAATCATAGCCAAAAGCTGAATGAACAGTTTGCCTGATGTGGCGCACACACATACCTTGCTCTGTGAGAGCACCAGCCCTGCAATGGGCGTGTTGACTGCCGGAGAGATGAGCATGGGCGACATGAGGGGGTGCGAGGAGAGTAGGCCTTCGCCCGGGGGCATGTGGGTGGGGTCGGGCACTTGCAATTGGAGGTGCCCGGAAGCTTGCGGATTGTGACAGCTCGATGAGGTGGCGAGCATATCTGCAGCAACAGCACACAGGACCCTCTGTCAAGCTGGTATGAGCAGAACGTGGCCTAAATGTAACTCGGTGAATAACGTACAAGCGCCTGCCTGTGGGTTGAATTGGAATTGGTCGTGCACTCAGTAACGCCAAGCCAGTGTTTAGGTCATTGCTGCTCACCGCTTGAGTCCAGCCCATCGCTGATGCGTGGACCCCCTTCAAGGAAGTGTTCGCTGGTGGGAGTGCAGGAGCGGGAATCTACATGCACGGGCACACAAAATCACGTGATTACAGCTTGCCTGCAACGCGAACTTGCTCTTGTAACATTGCAACTCAGCATTTTTTTATGCAGCGTAATGAAGCACCAGGTTACCATTGGTACGACGAGGATGGCAACACCACCTCTGGCCAGTGCACATGCTCATGCAAGCTCGGCACGCCAGTGCATCATTACCATCATCATTATCATTATACAAGTAAAGGGGACAATTCCGGACAGTTTTCACTTGACACACAGCTGCTTTACAACCACCAGGAAGCCATTTGCCATGATTCTTCAAAATTCTTGATGTCGGGGGTTTTAAGAAGATGGGCAAGAAACGGGCAGGAAAACGTTGACCGTTGGTCAGCTAGAGCTGGCCTCAGCAAGGGGGTCAAAATGGACGTCTTCTTAGCCCGGTGTTCAATTCCGGACAATTTAGTATAGCTCACCCAATGCATAGCCAGAATTAATGATAAAAATGTCTACAGATAGCTCCAGGTGTCTGTCATGGGCTGGTATAGTTTGAGCTGGAGTTGAGCAAAGGTTGTATAATAGAAACAGTTTAAGGGCTGAAAGCCGTTACTGATGCACCCCATGCGTTACTGCCAGCACAACTCCCCAGCCAACAATCATTTGGATCCAATCAAGCCACATCTAGATAGCCCAGAGCTTCAGCTTCTTGGGTTTGGGCTGGGTATTCATATCAACGTCTGTATGGGCCACAGCTGCTGCTCTGCCAGTCGTTCTCTTTGGGCTGTAGCTTTTTTTTGTGACGTGCTGGGGATAACTGCAGCTGGATCACCACATGGCCACACCCAACCCGCATGTAGTTTAGGGATGTGCACAAGCCTCTCGGACCACTCTAACTGCTGAATGGGTGCCATGCATGCGATGGGAATGGCCATGCAACCCTTTCTGACCGGTCAGTGGGTTTTGGTATTCCCATGCTGTTTCGCGAGCCGGCGGGATCGGTTTGAGCAGTTTTGGTGCTAACACTATACGCGTGAATACCATACGCAACCTTGGACGGCTGGCTTGGCTGAGGCTCCGGTAGGATCGTTGACACACTCCCTTTTGCCGGCAGTGCCCAGGCACCAGAGCATCATGCAAAATCGCGAGCTGGCCGGAACCGCGTCACAAAACACCTCAATTACCGAAACCGATGGTTTGCGCTTTTTGCGAGGGGTGCAATTCGTCGCAATTCTACGATTACACGCGGCATGAAAAGTACGACAAACACCGGGGGTCCAGTTCTCCGCGATGCCCGCACCAAAAGCTGCGAGACTCAACACAAGTTCAAATTCATACATGGACATCAGCGCATGGGGGTTGGATCAGCATGTGAGCCCGCTAGTGAGTGGGACTCAGGGGGGTCACTGTCCGGAATTGTCCACTTTACTTGTATGGCTTATCATAGTTTCATTCATGGTACTGCAGGTAGACGACATCCCCGTTCATGGCCCCACCTGTATCCATTGAGTCGTTCCTTGTGTGGAATGAATGGAAGCTGGTACTTGAGTTGGGGCCCCCCAGTGTGCCATACAACTCCCCTGAGCATGGCGAGTGCACCGCACACAGCCAGTCAGCCTCAGACCAAGCGCCACACACAATAGTCACAGACGCTGTGGCGCCTGCTGTGGATCTATCACGCCACGAAATGATAATGGTAATGATGGTTAACTTTTGCATGTGTCCAGGTAGCAGCCCCAGCTTTGCAAGGCCTGTGAGAGGTTCATATCAGCACGCAACGCCCTGGCTTTCGTGACCAGCAGGCGCACACGCGGCAAGCATTACCCACACACCTGATGCATGCCCACGTACACACTACGTACACGCTACGTACACGCTACGTACACGCTACGTACGCTACATACACGCTACGTACACGCTACGTACACAACTGCTAGCACACAGCCACACCTGTGATGGACGAGCGCCGTGCGTTCTGCCGTTCTGCATCCGCATCCAGCGTGGGTGGGTCCATCAACCGCACAAACTCGTCCGGTTCACTGCCTGCATGGACACGCATGGTGACGGTACACCCCACTGTCAGTGACGCACCATGTCATGCTCAAGTTGTGCACACATCCCACAGCATGCAGTGCCAAGACATGACTGCTCCAGCGCCTGGCAGCCTCCTTGCAGATTGCCATCCCAAGTGCTGCTGCAGCCTTGCTGTTGCCCTGGTGCTGTCATTCGTGTGCTCCGCAGCATGGCTGAATCACCGCCTTTACAGACAGGCAGCTCCAACGTCCCAAGCTCTGCGAAATTCCATAACACAATTAAGCTGCCTCTGCCTAGATGTTATTGGGAAAACTGCGTCCTTGGGCGCTGTGCAACACCATTCTGTTGTGGAGAGTAGGGTGCTGTCGTCTCTCCGGCCCAGTCAAGCCTCACCCTGCTGACATGTCTGCACGTTAGGCTCCTTAGCCTCCTCGTACTTTAGGACCAGCTCTGCAAACTTGTGCGCTGCCTCCGCCATGGGCTGCGGGCACTGGCTGCCCACCCACACATACATGCTGCTAGGCGTCTGCAGGGACAGCAAAGGTCAAAAGCAGATTAATCAGGGCACATGCAAACCATGTGCAAGGCGCTTTCCAAGTAGATCACTGCATAATGCATGATTGAACACACCATGCTTGAGACAGCCCATTCCTGCAGTCTTTTGGATTGCTGATATTTGACATGGCGCCATCCTCCGGTCAAGCCCCGCTATTCTCCATATGCAAGGCGATACAGAAGGTGGTCAGTTGCAGTGTGCATGGCTCGCATCAACCAGACCAGGCTAGAAGCAGCCAGGCCGCTTTGCAATCATTATTGGAACCTGACATGGTCACAGAGCGCCCTATGCCCCAGCCATGCTTGACGGTCACATAGTGCCCCATGCCCCAGCAAAGCCTTGCTGTCATCCCATGTGCATGTTGGCTGTGGCTGACCTGCACTATGAATGCGCCCCGAGGGTCCAGCTGTCTCCACGTGTGTGTTTCGTACTGCTTAGGGGGCGTGACCAGCCGGGGCACCTGAGAGGTAAGAACCAGCAACAGCAAACATGTACGTTGCCCATACGCCTCAAACTCAAAACAAGCCAACTTGGCGGGTGCTTGCAATGTGTAGAGCGAATTCATTGCAAGGTCTGGTGTCAACTTGGAACATGCTGGGTGTCACACCACCGCTCTGGCATGGACTCATTTGAGTCTACAACATTGTACTCATTGCTGCCTAGTTGCTGCATGCGCTGTGCCACAGCTCCGGCCATGCACGCACCAGCAGCAAGGGCGCATGCTGGCAGTGTGGCCCTATCCGGTACATGCGTGACTTGGCAGGCGGGGAGCGCCGCCGCTTCTGCCACTGCAGCAGCTGACATGTGAATCCAATGTTGGGGTTGGCAACGCCTCGTCTTTCCTTGACCATGGCAAACACTTCGTCATAACTCTTCTTCAACTTCATCATGAGGTAGGCGATGACAACCGTGGCGCTGCGTGATACACCCTGCAGCCACGTGCATCACACATGCAGCCACATGCATCACATATGCATCACACATGCAGCCACATGCATCACACATGCAGCCACATGCATCACACGTGCATCACACATGCAGCCACATGCATCAGCTGCTGCAGATCACGCGTAAACCTGATCACTGCATGAATGAGGAGACATACAGGCATGTACCAGACTGGCCAGACGTTCCACCAGCATGTGCATGCCCAGAGGCTTCTTCACCAGACCCATGCTTCGTTGCTTCATCACAGTTTCAACGTGGGCTGGCCAGGCATTACAGCATGCATGTGCATGTCCAGAGGCATCTTCACAAGGCACATGCTTCATCGGTTCATCTTGTGCTCCGCTGTGTGTGATGCAATAGGTGCCGACCTTAACTCATGCAAACCCTGCACCCGAGGTTGGGTATCCATGCGCCCGACCATACCCCCACCCATGTCGATGATATTCTGGCGATGCGCACCTGACTGCAATGGACGAGCACCTTGCCCCCTCCCTCGATGGCCTGATCAATAAATTCAAAAGCATCATAGAGGATGCACACTATGTCCTCCGCAGGCGTGTCTGCAAAGCATGCGCATGGGGTATGGCCTCAGTGCAAGGTTTGGTGGGCGAGGAGCGCAGGCTTGCATGCAGCAAGGCACCTGCTTAGCACAACATGAATAAATTGCAGGCCATGGTTGTAGGCAGACTGAGGGGGGCTGTTGCTTTCACATCGTTGTGCATCACATGGCACCTGCCATGCTGGGCATGCCTCGGACACCGGCACCGCCGAAAGAAAGAGCTACGGGCAGATGGCTAGCAACATAGCTAGGCAGCACCTGCGCTCTCGCGCTTGTGAGCCGTGTACGACAACATCATGCCTCGGGCCCCCTGTCAAACCCCGCTAACCTTGAAGAAAGTACGTCCTGTACTCGAGCTCGTCCTTGAAGTACTCCTTGCACACAAATCCCACGCAGTTAAGCACATGCGTGATGCCATTCTCTTGCAGCTTCTCCCTGCTGCGCGCGACCGTGTCTCCGCTGAGAAACAAGTTGTCGTCTACCAATGAACACTGTTTGTCGAAATGCTGAAACTTCATGCGACGCAGTTGCGTCTCTGAAGGTGGTCCATCATCCCGCTGCAAGCCTCTCAAGTCCAACGTGCGAAGGTTTGGTCTTTGCAGGTGATGGCCTGGCTCAGCAGCTCCTTCCATAGGCTGCAGCAGCAAGCGCTCTGGCGCACTGCTGCTGCTGTCTTGATCAATTTTGGGGAGCAGAGGACCGTGTAGAAATCGTTGGCTGAACAGCGGGAAGACCCCGACCTGGGACATGCCCAGCGTCTGAGAGGTTTTGCGAAGAGAATCTTGTGCAAAGGCAGGCTAGTGCGTAAATGATACTTTGGCGGCAGCGAGGGACCCGGTCAACTTCTAGCGTTTTTTGGGGGTTTGTGCGCGGGGTTTATCATGCATTACACTTTCCGTTATACCGGGCCTCCTGCCTGCGTCAACTTGTAAAGTCACCTCGTCCTTAAGTCTTCCCATGATTGCAGTTCAGCCCTTGCCTGACTGTGCTTGCCTGTGTGTGGGTCAGCGCAGGAAAGGTCAACTAGGAGCTAGAGGGTAGCTGTCGGCCTGAGGTGTTGTCAATACATGGAGCTGGAGCTGCCAGATGGTGTTAGGTACTGTCAACGCTGGAAGGTGCTAGCACTTAGTCAGTCAGCTCAGATAGCATGTGCCAACGCAACTACACACCATACTCACACACCAACGTCTGCAGGTTGCTGAGTTGCACCAACTCCTGCCGCTTGCCAGTGTGAGTTGACGTCACTCAGCTGGCTGCTATAATGTTCGCTACTGGTTGACCATCACACGCACACATCCCTCATGCATGCAGCGGCTGTTTCCTGTGCAGGTGGCAGACTGAGGCTCCTGAGTTTTAAGCTGAAGGCACAGACATATGACGTGTGTGTGACTGTGTGCAATGATGTGTGACGTCATGTGGTAGGCCCGGTATTTTTTACGCTGACTTGACTTGCGCTGGCTCTCCCAACGTACAAGGAAGGCCACAGAAGGTCCTCTTTGCCACTATTGCGTTACTTTTTCAAGTACAAGAATACTGGCAATTCAACTGTAAGAACACAATACACCGAAAGCAGACCATGTTTACAGAACTACTGGCAGTACAGTTGGTGCCGGCCTACGAAAAAAACTCAAGCCCCCACAACACGTACTCACAACACTGGCGCCAGTGATACCCCCAAGAACTGTCCCAGAACTGGCAAACTTCTTTTTAGCACTTCAATATGCATGTCAAGACTGTCCCTTGTCGGAGGAAAGGCACCCCGATTTCGCCCCGTTGCCCTGCCTCAGCAGGCGTGTCACAGCTCCCAAAAGCATAGCCACGCCACCCCCCCCGCTGCAGCGCGCTGCCGCCTCAACCTCAGCTGATATGTCCACGGTGGCGGGCTGAAGTGATGCCGATGATACCAATGTCTTGCTCCCTGATTGTAGTTGAACGTGCAGCTCATGCGTGACAGCCGACCCACTGCTCCCTGCGCAGCACAGCATGTGTACAAGAAACTCTGTGTTCGGGCATGCACGTTGGCATGCAAGGTGTACATGGTGCGCGGACTGCTGTCGCCTGCACAACACCACCAAACACAACGCAGTCAGATGGCTAGCATAGACTATGAAGGAATGAGGACAGAATTGCTATGAAGGCAAGTGGTGCTTTGCGAGGACAACCAAGCGTCGGTGGCGGAACTGTTACAACAATAGGATACAAAAGTGCAATTGATAGCCTAATGCTTATCAGTGCACACAGCTCCGTAGCATGCTTGGGCGACTTGGGCAGTTCATTTGTCCCCATACCCCAGCTCCATTGATTGCAGCATTCAACAATCAGTTCAGATCGGGAGCGGCAGGCAGGTCCCCATTACCCATTGCCAGCAGCTATGTTTGCCTGCTAGGGTTCTTGCTTCTCACCGTCTCTGTTGATGTGCAGCTCCACCTGCAGTCGGTCCAACCTTGCGTCCAGGGTCACTTGCTTCACACCAGTGACAAGGGACAGGTGCTGAGCCCACTCGCGGCACCTGGACAACCAACCAGAGTGACCATGATGACGTGTCTTAAGACGACAAGAAACACCCTGTGCAAGTTCGCACCACAGCTACATTGAAGCCTACGCTGTACTCATGCCCTCCGAGCCCTCTCCTCCATGTTGCTATCTTTTGATGGCCTGCACTTCAGACAGCGCCGTGTATACATTATATTACAGACTGCCGTGTCCCGCCTGATGGATGGTTGGCCCAGGCACGTGCACCTGGGCCCGCAAGCAACCAAAAAGTCCCAGGTTGGCAGATTCCAGTCACACACACGACCACATTAGCTGTGGCTGCACCATGCCACAGGTCCATGCACTTGTAGACGTGGCAGGGCCTGTGGAGACCCCTTACTACCTCGTTGCTTACCCTTTCTCCCGGCTGAGCTCCCTGGCATCTGTCTCTTCCAAAGACTGAAGATCGCGAATGGCTGCCTGCAGAATAGCCACGTGGCTCTGCTCAGCTGCCAGGCTTAACTCGTCCTGTAAAGCGACTGCTCGTGCCGCCGCCAGCTGGGCTTCTAGCTCAGCAGACCGAGCGCTCTCCTGTGCAAGCTTCGTACTGGAACTACCCTGAAGACAGAGACATGCACGACATGCACGCACATGTACCCCTCCAGCTTTCTGTGTGTGGGTTTTTGTGCGCTGAATACTAGCTTAGCAATAACGTGTGCAACGTTCAAACATTCCTGTCCCGCATTGTCCATGGCGCGTGATTGTGAGGCATGTGTCTGACAGTCAATTGCCGATTGTCAATCGCCTCGTGACCAACGTCATTAAGTACCGTACCTGTGCCCCAGTGGCTGTTAACGTGTCCAAGGCAGCCTGAGCTTGCTGTTGCACAGCCTCCTGCTTGGTCAGAGCATCTAGCTTGTGCTGCATGCGAGCTGCCCAAGCCTGGTATGAGGCATACTGGCTGCGAACCACTGCCAGCCCTGCCTGCAGTTGCTGTTCCTCTTGCTTCGCCATGTTCTTCCAGTCCTTGAGCTCATCCTCTGCGTGCTCCACTGCAGCGGCCGCCTTGTCTGCTTCTGCCTTGAGCGGCTGGTTGGTAACCCAGTCCTTAGCAGCTGCATGTCCACCAGTCGCAGCACGGTCAGCATGCCAGTCGGGGGAACACAAACCCACAGCTGTTGTTGCGGAGCGGAAACCCACCTTTGGCAAACATGAGTTTCTGTCCCAGGTTTATGTGACTTGACTTAAGTGACCGCATTTGCTGCTTCTGGCTTGCACGATCCACATTGCCCACGCCATGCTTTCGCTCGGCAGCATCCTTAGCAGCGCCTGACACCAGGCAATCTACCTGGTTCGTTAGCTCCTGTAGAGCCCTGCAAGGCAAATATGCGTAAGCGCCAAACTTAGACCTGCCGGTAACATGTGAATGATGCACTCGAGCAGACTGGTCTTTCTACTCACTGTACGCATGCATACGAGTCCATCATGGGTTGCTCCACGGATACCTGCTATCGACGGGACCTCTCAGCTAGGTTTGTTCAAGGTTCAGTTTCAAAACATAACCGCCCAACCGCAAGCCTGCTAGCATTACAGGCTGTAATTGGCTGTGAGCTCTTATCAGGGTGCGTGTGGCTTGTGTCCAGTCACCATGCAAGGCACAAGTGGTGTGCCATTTGCCCATTTCAGATTAATGAGCAACTTGCAGACAAGTGGGTTTGGATTGCTTGCCATGCATGCCAGAACCACAGCTCGCCAGGGTTCTTAGTTGTCTTGATCTGGAGGTAGCATGGCACGTTCAGCATTGAAATGTCCTCACTCATCAGGACACCCCATGGCATGATGGATCACACCGTACACGTGGAGCGTGGCAGGTGAGCATGCGTATGAACGTGCACGTGAAAGCACGGCATGAGTAACAGGGAATGTTTGCGAATTATTCAAGTGCCATCAGCAGGCAGGGCCAAAAGTATCAGCTTGCGTGCTGGCAGCATGGATGAGATCATCAACATGTCCTCTTGACAGCTGCCCAGTCTGACTGTGACAGTTTGGTTACAGCGTAAACCAACAACAGGTACGCATCAGCCAGGAGGAGAATCCGTCAGCTGTCAGCGGTGCCAGGAAAGGTGGATGACCTTCTACTGATGCCCAGAAAACTATGTCAGTCCAGAACGACACTGGCTGCCGATCTCCAATACACAGCAGTGCATAGTGGGTTCCTGGCTGGCTGTGTGCTGCAGGCTGCTGGATGACTACGCAGGCGCCAGCAGGAAGGCATTCACCCTTCACACACCCGCTCTTCAGGCAGGTCACTAGCGCTGTAATGGCATGCGGTGGCCACACTGCAAGGGGTGCAGGCTCATGACTTGTATGTGGACTCGTTTACATGAGCATGCGCACACACATGCTGCACATCTGGCAAATGCTTAGTTTAAGCGTGTGAAAACCTTGCCCAAGCACCTCAACAAACCCATCAATGGTTTGTGCGTACGAAGCGAAGGTTCGAGGCACGGTCGAACAAGGATACAGCTGTGCGCTTGCGCGTGCCCACATTTCTCAACCGTGGTTACTTTTTGGTTACTCTGCCTGCAGGCTACCTGGACCCGCTTCCCCAGCCTTGGCCCGGAGCCTGCACTGTGTGTGCTCCAGGAGTCATGTGTGACCACATGCACCCATGGCGGTTTCCTGCTGGACACGCCCCTGGCGGGGATAGTGCGTATGTGGCCCTGCGCACAGGGGCTGCTGCTGCAGGTCAGATGGGCAGACAAATGGGAGCAAGTGGTCAGGCAAAAGTGGATTGCAGCAACAGGATGCCAAGACATGAAATGCACAACAAGCGCAGATGCCATGCCTGCACATATGCTACCGATCTGGCATTGACCGAGTAAGGATGAGTAAGGATGCTATGGGTTTGTTGGCACATGGAACGTGCCTTCAGTTGTAGCATGTGTGTCACCATGTGCCACATGGTGCCTACGCTGTGTGCCTATGCTGCCCCACGCAGGCCCGCAATTCCGGTGTGCTGCTGCTGGACCATCCCGCTGGCTGTGCCGCCCCTGTGGTGGCTGACATGTCCCAGTCCAGCGGGCGAGGCGGGGCCATGCTGGCGGGGTGGTGCGGCGAATCTGTGGTGTGGTCATCTGCGGATTTGTCCGCTGTGGTAACCTACAGCAAGGTGCGATGACTTATCAGCAGGGCTTGTTTGATTTCAGGGTGAAGGGTGCCAGCTTTGTCAAGGTTCTGGGTAAAACCATCAGGCTGTACACTGGCTGTATGTGAGTAAGCGCTGATTTCCTTGTGTAAACAAGACAGTGGCGTAGATGCCTCTTTCCAGCAATGGCCGTAGGTAGCTGTTATGTTTGCTGTTCGAATTGTGAAGCCATCAACTCAAAGGGTGCTTGGTACCATCAGCGTGTCTTGCCAGCACACATCCTAGCGTACACATCATGATCGGTTGCCTATTAATAACACAACCCGGCGTACAATGAGGGTAATGTTGATGCTTTGTGCCGCACAGGATGCTCAACGTGCAGCGCTCTGGTCCCTGGCCACGGGGCATGCAGGCGGCCAGGCATTGGGACACCTGCCCGAGCTGCCCGCTGCCACGCCCCACATGCACATGCACTGGACCGCGGCGTCAGGCATGAGAGGGCAGGACGGGGCCACGCCAGGGCAGCAGCAGATGGGGCCCGGGGGTTGGGGCCGGCACGGATCAGGTGTGTAGGTGTGTGTGTGTGTGTGTGTGTGTGTGTTTTTATGTTTGTGTACTTGGACATGTGTATCGCACCACAAGTGCAACAGAAGATAGTGCAAACATCAATCACGCATTTGAGCAAGAAGCATGTCAGAAAATCTGCCCATCGCCTCGAAAACACACACAGGTGTCCCGCAGGCCAGTCCAGCGGGCAGCATGGCGGCCAACACGCCCTGGGCAGACACACCGCCTGCATGGGAGAAGAGCGGCCAGTCCGGCTGGCCAACAGCATTGAAAAGGTTCGTGATGGGCCTCCAAGCTCACACATTGATCAGTGGTCGCGATTGACAAGCTGCTGTGCAGCAGGCCAGGCCAGCTTCCATTGCTGCAGCTGAACGAGTGTGAGCTGTTGTATTGTAAGCTGGCCCCTGTAGCTTCTTTCATTGCGTTATATTCAATTTGCACTCTCTGTCTCTCTCTTAGCTTCTTTCGTCGTGTCCCAAGTTGGATGCCCTGTACTGCATGGACTACTCATGTTCGTATAGATTCTTTTCTTCGTGGTGATTGATGCACCCATGCAGGACGGCAGCCCGCACCAGCACCGGTGCCCTGTCCCCCTCCATGTTCAGCGCTAGGCCACAGGGCGGCTTGGCTGCATGGGGCCTGGGCCCTGCCGCACAGCATGGGGCATGGGGCGTCTCGGGAGCCAGCAACGCCCCGGCGGCCGCAGGCAGCCAGGTTGCATCCACACTCCTCTCCCCCATGGCAGGCATGGGGCACATGGGCAGGGCAGAGCAGTGCTCAGCTAGACTTATGGCTCAATTCACCCTGCCAGGTGAGGACTGCTGATCGTTAGGATGCCCTTTATACGTATGATGATCATGGTCTCTCTTCAAGCCTCTGCTTTCGACAGCGACCGAACGGTTATCGGGTGCAACAACCGTTGTCGACACAACTTACTCGTCACCAACAGCCAGGAGTTGATGCTGTGTGTCTGGAATGTGCACAGCAAGGATGTCAGGTGGTGCACACAGTGCATAAAGCCATGCTGGTGACAAATCCTGCATGCGCAGGCTTGGAATGTGCACGGGTCAGCTGCTTTGCGGTGTGTGGTGCGGGTGGTGCGCTGCTGCTGGCAGTCATGGACCCCGCCTCAGCACAGCTGCACATGCTGCCGCTCGCCAGGTGTGACACTTGGACAGGATGGTTGCACTCACTGACTGCTGAACAATCGCCTCAGTTGTTTGCTGCCGCACGGCGCTGGGCCCCATAGCCTTGGGCGCTGCCAGCCTTTGCTGCTGTGGAGCAAGCCCTTGTTGAACAGGACGACCTGGGTGTAGAATCAATTGTTGTGTAACAGCCATACTTCTGCGGCTCGATTGGACGTTGTTACTCTTGAGCACACCCTGATAGTTATTTGCTGAAATTTATATACTTCCAGGGTTCCATTGGAATTCAAGCTGTCGTTCACATCTGCAGGCCGTCAGAGAAGGCGGTCCAGCTATCAGCGCTCTCAGCCGTGCCTGTGGCTCCCAGCAGCCACATGGCTGCTGGCACTGTCACATGGCCCCACCACATGGTGATCCTAGAGCCTGGGGGCACCCTGCGCTTGTGCTGGGGCACACAGGCCCTGTGCACACTGAGCAGCAGCATGCCACTGAGTACAGGCAGCTTGGTGGACCCTCTGCAGGGGCAGGCAGTGCAGCGGCTGATGAGTGCAGCAGGCCAGGTAAGATGAGGACGTACCCATGACGAGCTAAATCACCACATCTCTCGATTATAGGTGAGGTTCACTTCGCAGTTTAGTTCGTCCGACGTGTGTCGTCCGGTGGAACGATTCACATGCACCTTTTGGCATCACCAGTTGGCAGTTCCGGTGAAAGGTTCAACGGTTTGCCTGCGTGCAGGTGTTCGGGGCTGGTGCTGTTCAGATGCCTCCAGTGGCAGCCATCGGCACAGATCAGGGTCCTGACGGCCTCTGCCTGAGCCTGGACAGCGCAGCAGCAGGCGGTGGAGCCAGCGGACAGCTGATGCGGGCGGCCGTGGAGGTGCAGCCATGCAGCTGGCTGGTGCAGCTGCTGCTGGAGCGGCTGCTGGGCTGTGTGGGGAGGGAGGTAGCGGTCACTCTGCTGCAGGCCCTGCATGTGCATCCAGGTGAGTGCATATGCTCTGCGGCATCCGTCGTTGCATATGAGTGCATGCAGGGTTAAAGGCAAGCACTTGTGCACGCCTTACCTTGGGATTTCTGGCGTCCTTGATTACACTATGCGGTTCATGACTTAACATTGTTGGCCCCTTGCATGCACTTGATTGAAGATTTTGTACGTTCCCACATTTGTTTTCTTTCTTGCCAGGAAGAAGCCCTTCCATGTTGCATCCCTGACTGTTCCTGTCACACGCATCACACGCAGGTCACTTGAGCGGCTGTCCTGAGCTGGAGTGGGAGGCGCTCCACTGGCTGCTGACCTGTGCCCTGCGGGACCCCGCCAGCCAAGGGGTGCAGCAGCCGGCCCCGCCTGCCCATGCAGCTGTGGCGGAGGACAGCATGGGTCTGCCGCTGCTCCATGGGGTGGGCTCGCCCTCGGGGACTGCGTTCACCTCACCCCAAACTAGAAGGTGTGATGGTGATGGACTGTGCTGTTCTCACTCATTGCATGGTGGTTGAGGGTGACTACTCTGAAGTGAGCTGCCAATGGCTGCCAGGAGACTGATGACCCAGACACAGATGTGATGGTGATGGTGATGGACTGTGCTGTGTTGCATGCTTTGCCAGCATCAGCGGTAGCCAGTGGGTGCTGTCAAGAGTTCACGACACTACGCCTCGTTCATCATTCTGTGCCCACCAGCAGTCATTGTTTATGTCACACTTTCCAGGCATGCGTGATGCCGCTGAGTTGCAAGCCGGTCGTTCATACCCAAGCCACAAGCGCCTTGTGCACACTCCTCGCATCCTCCTTATCTTATCAACACTGTAATGTTGACTTGAAAAAGCCACATAATTGCTAAGTGGTTGCGTGGCAGCGGGATTGTGAACGAACAGCTTTGGTGCACTACGATTCCAAGGATGGACGCATCTGCCATACGTTCGCCTGGCATGTTGCCACACACTCAGCTTTGCTTCCTTTGTGCAGATGCAGTCTGTATTCACCAAGAGTTGTTGTTGGTGTTGTAGGTTCAAGGAAGGTCAGACTAGACATGCATGCTGCGACGGACTTTCAAGACGGTCTTTCATGAGCAAGCCACAAGCAGTTTGTGCACACTCCTATCGTTCCTCTTGTCATGCCCTCCTCATCCCTTTACTTATCGATGATACTGTTTTGTTGACACTTGCAGGTTTGCTGCCATGTCGCTGGCATCACCTGTGTTACGCAAGGGACTGTTCCATGATTCACCTCAATCCCAGCAGCAGCAGGCCGAGACAGCAGCAGCAGCAGCAGATGCGACAGGCAACGGCAAAACTGCGTGGGAGCAGCTGCAAAGCAGCTGCCTACCCGATGACCCTGTGATGCATGCACGCTACCCCTGGGCCAACAGTCACCTAGCCAAACCTGACCCAGACGTCAGCGAGGCAGGGGTCATGTGTACGGAGGCACAACAGCAGCCAGTGGGGGCTGCAGGACAAGAGCCGTCATGTGTCCAGGGAATTGGCAATGAAGTGCAAGGTGTGGTTGAATGCATGTATGTGTCAACATGGCTCTCTTGCTTGTGCTGCATAATTGTGCTACATAACGGACAGTCTTGACCATGGACGTTGCATGTAGCACTGTTGTCAGACTGTCTGGTAGCATGAGTGTTCCAGCCTTCCCTTGTAATGTGACACGTGTGTTTGACAATCCGCTCTTTTGTTGTGCGTGGTGTGAAATGGTGTGCTGTGGTTTGGTGTGCTGCTGGCTCAGGTGTGCTTGAGGCCCTTTCCGGTGCCCTGCGGCCCATGGGCATGGAGGTGCTGTGTGCGCTGCATGGCGTGTATGAGGAGCTCAAACTGGACTTGTGCAGGTGGGAGGCAGGTGGCACAGTGCTCAATCTGTAGGTCCACACTGCATGTGCCTAATTTGCTGATCATGTCCGTGTATCAGCGGCAATACTCCTACGTAATCATTGGCACACGTTGCAGTCGCCTTGGGTTGGGTTGGCTTTCTGGCTACAAGCTTCTCATTTCAGACTGTGTCTGAACAAGCGACGCCCTATTGCTGCCACTGACGACAATCACATCGTGCTCTTGACTTGACAGCGCCCACTGGACCCGACCTCACCCGGTGCGTCCGGCGCTTCTCGGCCCCTGTGTGAAAAGCTGTGGTAGCTGAGCATGTGTGCATCTGATGCCATGATCGCATGTGCATTTGATGATGCATTTGATGACTCGTGCATTTGATGACAAGCCAATCCCCATCACGCTGTCTGGCCTGCCCTCAGGTGGCCCTTTCTCAGTCAGCTGGGAGTCATGTTGGCCACGTGTGCAGCTGTCCTGGGCAGCCCTGCCCGTGCCTACTGGCAGCACTATGCATGTGACCTGGGGCCCAGCCACCTGGAGGGCAGGGGGGCACATGCGCCAACAGCTGGGGAAGAAACAGCCCCTGCACAGCCAGCTGCACAGCCACTGGATTTGCTTAGGTGTGGCCGACGTTTGCATGCAGATTGCACATGCACTGTTTGTAGCCAACCGAGCATTGCTGGCAGATACTGGAACACAGGTAAGTGTCGCCTTGGGTGTTGGGTGTCATGGAACGCATTTCAACCATGTGCATGGGACTGATTGATGTGAGGCATGCAGAAAGGGCTTAGCCCACGTACTGCTTTATGTCCTTGTTTGTTTCGATATGGCAAAAACTCGTCACTGTCATGTGCAGTGACCTGACCTGCATGGCGCATGGGCAGGACATGGCCCCCTCACAGCCCGGCGCTGGCCTGCCCCGTGCCAGCGCGCTTACAGCCTTCTACAGCGTACTTCACAGCTGCTCTAACAGGTGGGCACATGGCCTTGGACGTGTAGCAATCTTGCCTGTCCTGTTTCAACTCTGCATTTTTTGAGCCATTGAGCGGACAGCAGGATGGACGCTACACTACTAGACCTGGAATGTCATATTTGAAGTGCCATTCCTCCGGTGGGCTCGCTTGCCAGCTTGGCCCGTACGCTGCTGCATGCACAAGCTCGATTTCAGCTAGTAGCCAGCGGGGTGTGCCATGTCAGGTGGTTACATTGTGCTCCATGGACCTGCATGTGCATGCAGCATCACAATCTCAGCTGCTGATACTATCTGTGCGCACCTGATGTGCCACTCCATCAGATCCCAACTTGCACCCCTCCGCTCCTTGGCCGCAGGTGCACCGACCTGCACAGTGCAGGCATAGCAGGTGGTGATGCCGGCCGGGTGCTGGTGGACCTGCGCAAGCAACTGTACAGGTCCAGCTGTGAGCTGGCACTGGCCATGGTGCAGCGCGGCTGGGGCCGGCCGCAGCTGGACACGCTGCCTGTGGGCCAGGCGCTGCCGCTGCAACACCTGCTGTCACACTGCCGCACAAACCCACCGCCAGGTAAGGCAGAGGAACTCGATAGGCGAATGCTAGCAAGACCAGTCAAGAGACAAGGCTGGGTACTGCCCTGACCAACTTGAGCAACAAAAGGCAACATTAAGCAGCTTGTCAGGATAAGGAACATGATTGGTTTTGGGCAGTCCGATGCATGACCAGATCAGGGTAAGTAACATGATAGGTTCGGGACAAACTTATGCATGACCAGGTCAGGGTAAGTAACATGATAGGTTCGGGACAAATTTATGCATGACCAGGTCAGGGTAAGGAACATGATAGGTTCGGGACAAACTTATGCATGACCAGGTCAGGGTAAGGAACACGATTGGTTCGGGACAAACTTATGCATGACCAGGTCAGGGTAAGGAACACGATAGGTTCGGGACGAACTTATGCATGACCAGGTCAGAATCAGGAGCATCATTGGTTTCAGACATTATTATGCATTGTATATGTATTACATCAGGGGGGCCCCACAATAGCAAGCCATACAAGAGACGAGGCCGGATACCCTTTACCCAACCCTGAGCAACAGAAGGCAACGGCAAGGTGCAACAAGCAGAGCCCTGCGGACAAAAAAAGGCGTCTATCTATCTATATTGATTACATCAGTGGAGCCCACATGCACCGTGCGCAAAAAAGATAAAATAACGCCAGCAAGCCATGCGTACTGCTAAAGGCTGTCAGGCAAGGGTTACACAGGCGGAGCGGAAAACAAAGGACGGAAAGCAAAGTCTGCCTTAGATGGCAACGGCATGACCAGGTCACGTTCAGGCTGTCTCCTCACAACCTTGCTGTCTGCTGCTACTGTGGGTAGGCATGAGCAACTCCGGTCAAAATGCATTTGGTTTCGGACACTCTTTACTTGTGTTGTCACACCTGTAGTTGGTGCCCATTTCCAATGACATCTTACTTGAGATGCTGCAAGCCTGTTGCTGCAGTTGTTGACAGCTGGTTGATTCTAACATGATACGACAGACGTGACGCACTTGAGGCTACTTTCACTGCCTTGTGTGTACAGGTTGGCCTTTGGCTGCATACGCGCTGGTGGGACGCGAGGACATCGCCGCCACCGTCTCCGCCGCCATCGCCGCCGGCACGTGCCCACCACCCCCTTCTCAATTCACACCTCCTGCATCTCATGCCACATTGGCACCAGAGAACGTGTTGAACCAGCCCCAGGCCGCTTCGCATGGTCTAGAAGCCTTGACGCCCCAGGGCCTGACAGGTGTCCCGGCTAAATCAGGCCCTCGGAATGCATCTGCCTGGCAAGCTGGGTACGGCGGTCAGGCGGGGTGGCCCCATGGTACCGGCGGTGTGGGTGCAGGCGACCACACACCGGCGGGAGCACACCAACCCTTGGAGGGGCTGTCAGGTGCTGTGGAGGACGAGCATGCGGCACAGGCAACACACAACGGACCTACAGAATGGTAAGCCATGGCAATAGTATGCAGTGTTTGGTCGTGCGATTGAAACTGGAGGCTACCAGTTTTTCCAGCAAGACAGCTCTGAGGCACTCATGATTACTTGTGAGCCTGTTAGCTTTGCACGTGTATCTGGGCTGGGTGCTGGTTGTTGCCCTGTTTCT